>DWKL01001340.1:0-14884 GCA_018249415.1 Phareas burnsi | reverse complement strand
ATTTGACGACCGGCCTAAAGCATACCATACCGGTCTGACACGCAGCGGGTTCCGCGTTCGATCCCGGCCGAGCAAACATCTAAATGATGAATTTAGATTTCCGTTCTGGGTCTGGGTCTTCGTTTTTGTATGATTCCATGCCACCCACGACACAGAGCTTTGTAGTATAGGGGTATGAGTGTAGATAGCGTTTGTTCATTTACCTAAGTAACTAAAAGTAATTATAATTCATACTAATCAAATTTCCTCAATCATAATTATATAGCACCCCAGGTATTTCATCGCGTTAAGTTATAAATAAAAGCATATAATATCAATTGTTCGATTTGCGAATATTGTAGGTACGTTATGTATGTATGTTATCCATATAAACAAATCACAATGGCCGGAGGCGGCAACGAACACTAGGCATTGAATACCTCTTTGACTGAATTAGAATGAAAGAAGGTTCACTAAATGCATTTTAATGGGCCAAAAGGTTTGAAGAGAACCTTTTCTTTAAATTCTTAGCGACAACTCGCGTGACGACTTTACAGATTTTCGGGATATATATTAAAAGTACATTAGATTTGTGAGAAAATGTGAGTTTACAAAATCATCCCACGGTCACTGTGCTGGAATTTTACACATACTGTAAAAGGTAGTAAAACCTCCGTGATTCGACTCTGGAGGTATCACCGCCCCCCTATTTCTGGCCTATAACAAAGTTTGTTGTGTGTGTGTGTGTCTGTGTTATATAATATATGTTGTTGCGTTCTGATTAAAGGGTGTTGTAAGAGAGACGTGTAGAGACACACTCGAACTTAGTCTTCAGGGATAGCAATGCATGTGTGATCATAATATTCTTTTCGTATTTTGGTTTTGATTATAGATGTTCCTGGGCCGCAGTAGCCAGTGACCCGTGAACTTTTATAGATTCTTCTTCAGATCTACTTCTAGATGTTCACGGTACACATTCCTGCTCTGTGTGTGAGTCTGCTGAATGGTGTCTACTCATTTAACTGTGTGTCAGTAGTATGGAAACTGCGATTATGAACTTTTAAGAACCTAATATCTCTACATTTGATATCTGTAGAGTACGTTATCCGCAACATACAAACACATGTACGAATACAATATCGAAGAGAATACGGTTTTATCTCTACCGCCGTGGGGGAAATGATACTGACAGTAACAGTGTTACACGCTTATGTATTTGCACAACTTTACTCCCGCCGTTTTCCTATATTTTTTATGTTCGATGAGTAGCAAACGACAGCGCAGGCTACGTGATGTTAAGTGACCACTGCAGCCCATGGATATTCATATTTAACCTCAAACAAAACTGAAGTTCTGTATGAGGTCGTACATAGGTGAGTCACTACTCCTGACTACTCCACTACTTCTACACTACTCTGGACGAAGACAGTCGCCTCGCTGTAAATATGTCCGGCAACCATACATCTCCAACCGCAACACAAACTGTTTCACGGCGGATTATAAAGGTGGCGGTGATACTTCCCCGGGCGAACTATAGTTCTACCACCTCTCAAATCGTTAGCGTTAAATGGTCATCGAAATAAAAACATCATGTGTGGTATACGATGCCTCAAGACATCTGTTAATATAACTCCGTAGCACTATTAGTTGATTTATCTTTATAACACAATATTATTGTCGATAAGCAGTGATAGCCTAGTGGTTAAGATTTCGGCCTCTGACACTGGGGCTTCGGAGATCGAATTCCGCACGCACGTCTAGTTTTTCGAAATTATGTGCGTATTAGAAATTAATTATCACTTGCCTAAACGGTGAAGGAAAACATCGTGAGGAAACCTACGTCTCAGTGTTCTCTGTAAAGTTCTCAAAGGTATGTCAAGTATCCGCACTTGGCCAGCGTGGTGGACTATGGCCTGACCCTTCTCAATTTGAGAGGAGACCAGTGCCCAGCAATAGGACATTCATCGGTTGATAATGATTATGAATGAATGAAATGATTATTGTTGACTGAAAATGTCAGTTTACAAGTCGTCATTGGGGGAGGTGTTTATTCATTTCTATAATATGTAGAAATCTGACGCTGAGGCACATCGTATGCGAAAGATGGGATGGGAAAGATAGCCAACGATAGATAATACTTGAAATCATAAAAATGTAACCAGATTTCACAACCCTTAAAATTTGATAAAAAAAACCCCTGGAGCAAAGTTGTACACCTATATAAGTACGAGAAGCCGCTGAGGTTAAACAGTAAACAGTAGCTGGTTATTTCTGCTTTGTATTTATAACGCAGTATCAAACCACGCGGGATTTACATATGGCTAATATTGTTTGAAAACAATGTTTATTCATAGCGGCATTACGTTAGTTACGTTAGCACATGCACGGAAGAGCGGGCATGAACGATATCCATAATAGGTGTAGCTCATAGTATTGGTTAGGCTCGCCAGGCAAGACTTAAGGATGGGACGTTCATAAAGAAATTGTTTATTTGGAGTAACGAGATATTTATTTATGTATATTATTATATTTTTTTATTGTACTTATTTATTTCCTCTTTACTTCTCTAAAAAATTTCCTTAACCTACACAGGGCCTGATCTATACAATTAGCCGCTCCGTACAAAAATAATTATTGCCGCCCTTTACAATGACACGACAATTATGCAGGCCTTCATTTTTGCCGCTCTGGGCAATTGCCTGGCTTGCCCTCTTAGATCGGGCTCTGACTCTAGAATATACAAAGAGAGTATTATCACTGGTAGATTTTTTATTATCATAAAGGAGTAAACGAGTGTGCAGGGCACCTTAAATTGGATAGTCCAACCTCAAACGGAAGTTGGGACTGATCCCATCTAAGGTCGTACGTAGTTTGTTACTATTGCCGTCGACTAGTAAAACTAGTAAGAGTGCAGTAAGGAAGAGACACTTACACGAGGCATTTGAATCTAGTACTCAAGGTTGCAACGCATTTCTGGTCAATCTCAAGTAAGGCTCCAATCCTATCGTTCATGAACGGCAGTGATCCCTTACTCGATGGTGGACTACATCCACCTATGTTTATTCCATGCTATGAAATAAAGCTAGAATTAAAAAGGATAGTCTGGATCAGTTAACAAAGTTGGTCACTCTAACACCGTAACACCCGGAAGTGACCTCTCTATCGAGGAGTAAACTCGATGAACCTTTATTTTCCCCTTTCATTTGTTCCATATATCCGGAGTATACCCGTCACTCGTAGCGAAATGTCGACGGTTCGCACAAATTGTACTCAATTCCGACGATCCTGATCGCTGACCCAGAAAATGGGAATCCGGACGGCGTTAAATGAGATATTTTAATGCTCACCTCTCAACGCTAAAATATATTTTTTTAATTTCGTTTTCTATGGTATCATAGAAAATTGGGCATTATAACCTGATGTATGTGCCGATGTGGTTAACGACGTTTAAACGAGCTTTTGCGGATTCGGCCATTTATTCCTAAAAGTAAATTTAGATTATTTTATGATTATATTATTTTAATATTTAACTTCTGTTATTGTGGGACATACCCGCTACTAGTTGTCCATTATTCCGAAGTGAATTTAAATTGGAAATCATTAAAAACTTAATCCCTGCATTCAATACAATCTATTTAGCGTTAAATCCCACTGCCTACTATTTCCGTCCGAACTTCGAACGCTACTGGATTCGATTACCCGGCTCGATAAATGGACGGGAACGGGAGATTGATTACAAATGTACTTGTTTTTACGTGAAATGTTTTGTCCTCGTCGAAAGTTACGCGAAAGTGGCAACAGATGCAAATGTAACTGGATTTGTGGCGAACATCTACGATTCGTTTGCGCGTTTTTCATATTATATCCTTAGTTGAATAGAAAAGTGTCATATCTCGGAAAATACATTTTTGAAGTGATGCTTCTTTTAGCGCGTTATGAAAATCAGATGACAGTGATTTTTCCGAATGAAACAAAAGTTGCGCGCGCAGATGTAACACAGCTCCAGTTGGTCTCCAATAAGAATTATTTTTATTAGGATTATTATTTTCTTTACGGTGTGAAGTTATCGAAGTAGTTCGCAAGTAACGTAAACATACTATACCTGTTTAATTTTATTGAATTAAAATATTATTTATTTAAAATGCAAAGTATTTTAAGTTATTATTTGGCAATATTCAATGTCGTATATTATTTAAATTACTTCAAATTGATTTCAATGTGTAAAGAAAATAATTTGTGATTAACACCAAAGAAGTATAACTTCTTACCTGGATAGATAAATACACGTTTTTATTTTAATTCTAAGATTCATTGTGACTGGGAGCGGGTTGCAAATGACAGAAAATCTACAAACAATACCCCGTATAGCCGTAGAGTAAAAAGAAGCACCTACGACATATAGTATTACTGTTGTGAAACTAAGAAAGTGAAGTTTTTATGAAAATATAAAAGACAGGTACTTCGAAAAATCAAGAAGTTAAAATATTCGATTTTTGTCACTTTTCTGCTTAACTGACATCTATCCGATGTGAAGCGTCATTCCCTCAATGTCAACCCACATATTTATATAAGTTTTTTTTAAGTCCTACAAAGAAGAAGGCATTCAAATTGGCATTACTATTGGAGATTTTTTCTCTATACGATCAATATATATATAGTCAATTATAGAAGAAAAAATGCAGGAACAATTATTACCTCAATCTAAAGTAAAAATAACGAATCATACGCAATGTGCTTTGCCCCCACCGGATTAATATCATACTGAATTATTTCTAATATTTACATTATTTCGGAATGTGTATTCGCTGATCTTATATGCATATGTATTCAGAAAAATAGCACTGTATGCACAAAAGAGATAAAATGCATTCGTTACTCCGTTTTATTCTCACGAAGTAATCACGTGCAGTCACAAAGCGAAGTGCTAACTACTGAACATGTTTTGATGAGTTAACACATACATACATACATATTCAACATATAACCACAGACATGTTCCCAATTATGTTTATGAATAACATGCATCACTTGCGAAAGCATAACAGCAACGAGACATAAATTTAATTTAAACATTCTTGTTCGAATTGCAAATTGTAAAATTAATTACAAGGTACTTTATTTGTTGTTAAACTGGTTCACACATATTAATCTTGGTTAATTTATGAGCCTGTACTTCGTACTGCAATTTATCCTTTATCAATATTAATTATTAACACAACTGATAACTTATATAACGGTGATTTGTAAAGTTAAATGTTAAGTAATGATCAAAATTATTACTAGCGAAACGATTCGGTCAAGTCGGGTGCATGTCCTTAGGTGACAGTAACCTGTTAACAGATGATTTATGCGCCGTTGTTGCTTCCATTAGGTATATAAAATATACTATTTTAAAAAAACACCTGATCCCCACAAGTTTGAAAAAGCCCCGGCGATGCTTCTTAATTAGAATATTGTTTTTTTATGTTTGAAGAGTTGCATACGAGCGTGCAGGCTACCTGATATTAAGTGGTCACTGCAGCACATGGACATCCACATTTAACCTCAAACGAAACGTTCTATCTGAGGTCGTATATAGATGCGATACTACTCATGAGGATTAAGACAGTCACCTTGTTGTAAGTGTGTCTGGCTACCGCACCTCTAACCGAAATACAAAAATTGCTTTACGGCGAACTACGAAAGCGGCGGTGGTACTTCTCCGTAATATTGCATCTGTATACAAATCTACCAATCCGCACGTGGCCAGCGTGGTGGACTATGGCCTAACCTTCTCTTTGAGAGGAAACCCTTGCCCAGCAGTGGGACAATGAGTTGATAATGAACCATATATCGTCATGTCACGCTCCACCATAGTGCGATTAGTTAAAGAATTATGAAAAAAAAATTGAATTTCCCACATAATACTCGTATAGTAAATAAAGAGATACATAAAAACCCGATATAGGAAATGGCAAAAGAGAATGGCGATAGAAAACGTCGCTTCCCACACTTGAGACGAGCGTCGGGAACACATCCTTCCACATTTTCACCTGGGCATTATAATCTCATTCTTGAATCGAATCCGTTCATGTGAGAAATCCCGTCTGACGACGTATCTCAACCTAGGACTGCTATCAATATAAACGTTATTTCGTAACCAATTTTTACGTACATCATCATACATTGCGTTCTATATTTTACGTGGGTTATTTTTCTAAGCGTTATCCAGCAATGTATGGTATGTTACGGGTATTATCGTCAAGTTACCTCGCAATGTCTCTAGACTCGGCGTGGTGTCGACAAAATAACTTCAGTCAGTTCGACGCAGAGAACCTATCGAGGTGAACGTCGTAATTGTTGTGACGATTCTCGGTAAATTGCGACGCTTTAAACGTTAATTGATTGTCGTGTGGTAAAATTTAGTGTGAAATTACTTTATTGTGTTTTGTGCTTTTACATCGTGTTATAAAAGACGCCATTGGAATTTCTTTAATCTTATGGTAGGTGTTTAGTTTACGAGTTTTTTAACTTGTTTTTATTTATGGATATTTTAGTTCTGTAAGTAGTTAATGGGGGTAATCATGATCTATAGGCAAGGATATTTTTGTTTACTAAATTGTTGTTATTTAGATAATAAATTATACTTTATCCTTAAGTGAGATGAGACGGTTCCACAAGAAATATTAAAAAAAAAAACTTTTAAAAATCATATCTAAAGTTTCATTTAATTTTATTTATAATTGGCGCTTATATTTCTAGCGTTTGTCACAGAATTTGAAATTGGAAATCTTATGCTTACAAGCTTTGTTTAAACTGTTTTAAGTCATTGTGTAAATGCCTAACTTGTAAACAGTTCTAGTACCTGCCTACAAGAAGAAACTTATTAAATAATTTTCCGGTTCATTATTACCTCGCAGTATATACGCTGTTCGGACTGGTTATTAAATCTTGACAACCAGGTTAGATCGAACTCGAGTCGAAGGACGCGACATCACATCGCAACGCATTCCGACGTGATTCATAATCACAATTACAATAAAACAATGCGGTTGACGTTTGTTCCGTAATAAACAATTTGAATTTCGAAAATTAATTTCTTACTATCGATATCGTTGAATGTCAATTTGGCGCGTTATTTCTACAGATTGCGTTATATAATTATAAAACAATTCATCGAAATACGATATCGACCCGGATCTTTGATTCTGGTTTTTCCGAATAAAAATATTGGCCAATAATGACCAGCATGGTGGACTATGGACTTAACGTGCCCTGTAGCGCAAAAAAAGCTGAGGATTATGAGCGCACGTGTGAATATATCTTTTTTTGTTTAAAGAGTAGCAAACGAACGTAGAGGCCACCTGATGAAAAATGGTCACTGCAGTCCATGGACGCCCACAATTAACCTCAAGCAGGACTGATGCTCTCTCTGAGATCGTACTTACATACATACTTTTTTATCCGAGAAGAGTAGCAAACCTGCGTGCAGGCCAGTTGATGTTATGTGATCACTGCAGCCCATGGACATCCACATTTAACCTCAAACAGGACTGAAGCCCTGTCTGAGGTCGTACGTAGATACATCGCTACTCCTGAGGACTAATACGGTCACCTCGTTTATAAGTATATCTGACAACCACACCTGTAGCCGAAACACAAGCACTGTTTCATGGCGGATTGTGAGAGCGGCGGTGATCTCCCAGCTCGAACTGTAGTTCTACCACCTATTAAGCTTATATATGCTTTAATATTTCTCACCTGGAAAGAAAAAACATAACGCTATTAATAAGACGCGTGCCCAGCGGTGGAAAAGGATATATGGTGACAAAATACCTGACTGACTGACAAGGATGCAGCCTTGTCTAATTTACTTACATTATAACACATAACCTATAAAACACATAACCGATAAAATACATATTACAACTAAGTACAATTTTACATCAAACGTATATCGTAGAGTATAAAGTTATTTATATATCTAGTATTTCACAAGGATTAAAAATTGCTTTACAAAATAACAGTTTTACAAGAAAAAAAAAAAATTTAAAACATTTTATTATACACCTAGATATTATAATTGACGGGTCACGTTAAAAGATAACAAAATAAGTACAAAAGGCGATTAAGTTAACTAGCGATTTTATCCAGATAATCTTATTATTTCGAATTAGTATATTGTGCTCTTGAGTCCGTAGAAGTATCCTAAGATTGTTGTTTCGCTCGGCGGTGCCTCGCCTAATAAATAATTTGTTAATAGACAACGAACATACGCGCATATGAACGCACGCGCACGGTTACAAATGCACTCCTTTGCATGGTTATACGTATACGTAAAATCGTGCAATACTGAGGAGCAGTATTGTACGATTTCTTACGTGAAGCAAACTCGCTATATGGGAATTTTAGTCCTATTTTTTATATTGTTAAATAAGGCATGATTATAAAAAAAAATATTTGGAAATCATTGACAATAATTTCAATGTTAATATGTTTAGATAACTTACACTTACAAGGGTAATATGCTTGAGCCTAATGCGTTATTATAAAAGGTTTCACGAAAAGGATGAGCGCATTACCCTCCCTAACAAATCTAAGCTTTGTTTCACCTCATTACTTCGAAGGGACGAATACCTTTGGAAATCTTGTATTTGAATATCTATTACGAACTGATCCATTTTTACGTCTAGTTAAATTCCCTGTGAAAGATCTAGGTTGGGATGTTATGCAAAAATTACGATATAACTCTTCACACACACCTGATGCATCGATTAAGACCAATGCTGTATATTAATAACTTGAAATTAAATGATACGTATTAAATACAAATTTAATTGTTCCCTCGATGAGTTAAGTTTTTCTATTTAATATCTCATTTTAGTTCATATTACGCAATGTCGAGGTGAAAGAGTTAGCTACTATGTGGTATGCCATGTGGCTTCTTAGGAATTGGTATTTGCAAGTTTGCCTTGAATAAACTTGTAAAATTCCATTTTACTTGCCGTGTCAATGATGAAATTGTAGACTGGTTTATGTCGAAACATAGGTTCGATCTAATCACATAAATTTAATGTTCTCTTTAACAGAGTGTAGAAGACTATATTGTTGCATATATGTAGTGGAGAAAAAATCAAGTATACCAGTTGATTTGTATGATTGGCATCCAATATTTTTTCAACTTATTTAGTTGTCACATCAACCAAAATTATCATTATCATAGATATCTTAGATGTGCGAAATGATAAACTTTTTTCAAGTTGCATTTTTTCACTCGAATGCGTCGTCATGCGTCATTACATGTTACTGTAGTACATACATAAATGTTTAGTCAATGGTGACAAACGAAGCTATTTCCGGTTATATTGACATTACAATGTAACGTTTACAATCTCATAAACAATATAGTTGCCTTTGCCTTGCGTCCTACGAAAATAACTATAAAATCGCAACTAATAAATTGGCCTTGCGTGTCCGGCGACGATTCTGTCACGCACCATTTTAGATATTTGCATGCGCGGTTATTTCTAGTGTCTCAGTCATAATTTTTCTATATTATTCTCCAGCACAGCTTTAGGCACTTGTTTGTGTCACGCACCGTTAAATACATTTGCACGCGCTTATTTTTTATACGTTGTTCATAATTTTTCCATATTCTTTATTTCTTTTGGATTTAACACTGCCTTAGACCTATTCCTGCTAGGCAGCCACGATGATCTACATACACAAAAAACGTTTCTGTAAACAAAAATATAACAGGAATTGTAAAGCCAAATTGGTATAAATACAATATATAAGTTTTATATATTAGCTTTTTAGCGCATATTTAGCTTTTGCTTTTTTGTAAATGCGTCTGCTAGTCGACGAAGATCTCCTCTAATCAATTTTATTCCAGTTCCTCTACCACTGTAGATCAAGTTGTTTATCGTCCCATATTTTTCGTGGAAATTGCTCTATCTTTGAACTTCTCTTGTGTATCACTGAATCACTATTTTGCGCCATTTTTACTTGTGTCTTATTATGTAGTCTGGCCATTTTCATTTCAGTCTTCTGAGTTTAAATCCTTAATATCGACTTTGCGACTGATCTTATTATTTCTTCTTCTGTTAACTTTTTTGGCTCCCACTATGCTTTCCATCATATATTTTCATGTGACAATTGTAAATTTTGATACGTTAAGACTAGTATGCAGGTATAAAATAATTTATTTTTTGTAGAGATACGATAGTTTTTATGTCTTTCATCGTCTCTTGCAGGTCCCGGTATCTCTTCAATATGTGTCCTTTGCTCTCTCGATCTATTTATTTGTGATGTTTTAGTAAAAACATAAGATAACAAAGGATACAATACAATATTTCACACACGACATCCCAAACTTCACGAACTATCCTTTAAAACCTCACCCGAACAGAAACTTTCTATGATAGTAAAACAGAACCATCTTTCCAGTTCACGTTGTACCAATCTATAATCACCTTAGAGGGGGACAAAACATAAATAATGATGATGTTCGTATACCACTTGTCCTTCATTCTTTGAATGCGACACGCGGTTTATTATTTACAAACCTCTATTTCGGTCACTGTCGTATTATTCGATACACAAACAGATTTTAAAGACTCCATAAATACCTTTGTAACCGTTTTTACAATCTTGTACTATTTTATGTTCCTACCTGGAAAGTATTAAACATGTTATGTATCCATTTCTTTTATGTACCTAGATATAAGACATTCTTTATATAAGTTAGAAAATTCATTGCGTAAATATTGAGAGGAAAATGTGTGCATTATTTTCTTGGTGGCACATTTTTGTCAACTTTTATTGTGATATGTAATGTTTCGAGTAATAAGAGAGAACAAGACCAAGGAAACAAACATAATTATACCTATAGTAGTATTTTTGAAATTGGTTAAAAAGCTGTATGATTGGATTATAAAAAAAAGGAGGATAGGATATATAAATAAGGAAGCTCAAGTATAAATGGTACTAATGCTAGTTGTTATCCCTGTATAGTTTATAAATAACGCTTTCCACACTCAGCCTCTTAATAAGATTTCCTGTCTCGTAGATTTCATGGACACATACGACAAAACTAAATTCATTATTTCGGTGTCTGCCTCATCGGGAATCGAACACTGAACCCTCGGCAAGTCTGACCTGTATAGATATCGCTGCGCCCCGCGGGTCGTTGTATTCATACATTGTAAGGTATTGACAGCAGCAATTTTATCTCGGCAACTGATACACCCGTCACCATAATCCGACGTTCAATCCCGCGACTTTCACTGACGTATCACGATCACGACGTGCAATATGGGAAATGGCCGTATCTAATCGCATTAGATTAATGTTATATATCTAATATATTTGTATGACGAGAATACTGGACTTGTGTTCATTATTTTTCTTCAAACGCAACTAACACTTGGGCAGTAGCCACCTGATTTTGAAGGGTCACTGCGTGTATAGGAGCTTTATTGAGTTTACTTACAAATGTGTTCCTAACACTAGTACCTATATGTTTTGGCTACGATTGTTTATAAAACATCGATGACTATATATGAAATTCAATTATGTATACCTTCATTATTCGTCTAGGGAGGGACAGCCACCCTCATAATACGCTGTGAAGCAATTATTGCGTTCGAATGGAGTAGTATGGTTGTTAGGTACACTTATTGCAAATGACCATCTTATTCCTCATTAGGAGTAACACAATCACGACCTTAGATAAGACTGAAGTCCTGTTTGAGGTTAGATCTGAGGTTCTATGGGTTGTAGTGACTTAATATCATGTGGCCTGCACCAAACGATTTACTTATTCGTATTTTATTTGTAGATCACCAAATGTTTTTTTTTATCTTTTAAGAGTAGCAAGCGTACAGGCTACCTGATGTTAAGTGGCCACGGCAGCCTGATGCTTCCCCGGATGAACTATAGTTCTCCCGCTTTCAAAAATGGTATAAACATGAGCATAAAAGTTAAATAGTTTAGCGTAACTTTAGCACACTAGATAGTAGTCTAGTTTACTTTTCTCATCATTCATTTTATTGTACTTTTTACGAGAGACTAGGTAACTCCGAGACAAAGATTAATTACAGTTTCAAATAGAATTTTCCTTTAACAGAAGCAAATGGTAAATCGATTCATTGGTCAAAAGAAAACTCATTAGTGCGGAAAACAGCTTTTATTTCACAGTAATATGTTTATTATCCAATCAGTCACTTTATAATGATCACTTATTATCCTGATGTGTGCTGTGAGGGCTAGCCGCAACACCATCCTCAATACTGTGGCGGAGGACTGTACTTCGTCAACATGGCTAAGTTTTGCGCGAAGAGTCATTAATTCCTGACATGTATTATTAATAACTTTTTGACATGAATTTATTATGATTATGTAATTGTTATTGTGTATTATGTATGAAATTGATAATTATTACTAACACTAGATATAAGTTTACAATTACTGACCATGGATCTTTGTTGTTTTAAAGAAATAAATAATAAAATATTGTCAAATTTGTCAGTTAACGCACTATTTGTTTGACCTTATTATGGAAAATAAAATGAACTATCAGCATGTTCCCAAATTTTGGGAACAAGTCAATGTTACCGTCCTTCTATAATGCCGGTACCTATCAAAATCACTTTTTTTATCTTTCTAAAGTAGCAAACGAGCGTACAGACCACCTGATGTTAAATAGTCACCGCAGCCCATAGACACTCACATCCAACCTCAAACAAAGCTGGTACCGTTTGAGGTTGTATATGAACGCGTCACTACTGAGCACTAAGATGGCCGCCTCGCTATATGTGTGCCCGGCAACCGCACCTCTCCAACCGAAACACAACAACTGATTTACGGTAGATTATGAGGGCGGCGGTGGTTCTTCCCTAGACGAACGATTGCTCTACCACCTATTCAACTTGTCGAGTTATGGTAAAAAAGAGCGAAATTTTAAAAAAATAGTACTATTTGATAACTAGACGTAGAGTTTGAGGTATCGTAAATAGATGTAATAAAGCAATTTCAACGAGTGAAACTTTTAATTCGTATTTCACTGATTACGGGAACTTCAAAATGTCGAAATAGACTATATATTGGATAACAGCGTTTTAGGTTAAGGACGGACTAGCAGTTTTATCATAGCCAGTCTTCAATTTTTACTACACTACTTTGACTACAGTCAAGTAGGTCTCCTGTTCTATATAGAATTATTTTTTTTTACAGTGGAAGATTAGCAAACGAACAACAACCCATCATGCCATACCTACCACACCCACTTATAACCTCAAACAAGATCGAAGACCTATCTGAAGTCGTACGTAGATACGATACTATTCCCGAGGACTAAGATGGTTGCCTCGCTGTAATTATACTGGGCTATTACACCTTTCCAACATAAACAAAACTTTATGGCGGACTATAGAGGCGGTACCTCCCCGAACGGACTACAGTTCTACCACCAATATACTTACGGATATTAATGGGCAGGAGTGACCACTTACCGTCTGACTGAATGTTCATTTGCTACCTTCCAGTATGTAAAAAGTATGTATTCCTCTCATTTAGGTAATGAAAAGTAACGAACTTTTTATCAGCTATTGTATTGGACTGTTTATTTTACCTACCGTCAGCTTAACGTCAATTTGTACTCATTACCTTCTAGAGGTAATTTAATAAACGTAACACATGCATAACACACGATTTTTTGTCGAACACCTATATGTTACTTTAACAAAAAGTAACACATAAACAAAACGGAACAAAACACCGTAATAGCAGGCACCAATATGTCGATGGTACAATAATGAATGTAATTATTCCTTTTAGATCTATAACTTGTGTACCCAGCTGGCGAAACAGGTGTTGAAATATTGTCTCAAACTAGTTAAACTACTTCGGTACATTATGTGACAGGACCTCTTTTAATATATTTAAATATCTACTATGATTATATTTATCCGTTTGAGATGACTCAAAATGCACTTAATTTAGATTTTTATTGCGTTTCTTTTAAAGTTCGAATGTTTGCCTTTGTCATTAATTAATATCACTCGTTTAGATACAGGTTATTTGTGCGATATAATCCTGCCGTATTATTTATCTATTTTATAGTCATTTTCGTTTTTCATGTAATGACCTTACCATATAGAATGTCATCGTTAATGCCCAAAGTGTATGATTATGCTTATCGGAATCACGTTATAATTAACTATTTAGTTTTTATAATTAATTTTCATGTTCTACTGATATATCTACTAGTATAACAAAAGTTGAATTTCATGTTTGTTGGATGTCAAATTTGTTAATGCAATGCGTTACAAATAAAAATACGCAAGAAAGGCCTCAGTAGTTTAGGCCTTAGTTGAAAGGGTTTAGTAGTTTAGAAGGTAATCAGATACGATCGAGAACCAATATCAATTTGAATATATATATTATATTATCGTTGGGACCTAAGGCATTTAAGTCTGTCGTAAACCACCGTGGCATAGGAACACAAAACTTTTTAGTCTTAAATAAAAGCTTATTAGAGAATCATGAAGGATGTATTTATAAATCAAAGGAAAAGGTAAAATATGCTGACTGCTGGAACAGTCAAGTCTTGTAGTTTATTTAATTAAATTTTAAACATCATTAAGTGTTGTATAGATATTCCGTGTGCTCATGAGGTGAGGTGCACTGAGCTATGTTGGTTCATTCATTTTACATTAGTTCCAAGTCGTGGGCATAGGATTAGCGACCTCACTAGCTTATCATAGTATAGTAGAACTAAAATAGCTCTTAGGCAATTTATAGCCACTGTAAACAACAAATAACTTATAGTATTTTATGTAGAAGTAAATAAACAGATTTATAGTCTAGTTGTTACCAGTCTAGCCACGTGATGATGCGTTCATTGAAATCGCTTACTACACAC
>DWKL01001339.1:0-14884 GCA_018249415.1 Phareas burnsi | reverse complement strand
GTCACTTGATGACTGTGATCACTGCAGCTCATGTACACCCACATCTAACCATGAACAAAACGAAGTTCTATCTGAGATCGTACATAGATGCGTCACTACTCCAGAGGACTAAGATGGTCGCATCGCTATAAGTGCGCCCGGCAATCGTAAAGTTACTTAAATTCGTTACTCATCAAACGAGACATGCGATGAATTCAAATATAATCAAACTGGACCCACTACCCCTTGACTTTCTAAAAGCTAAAGATCATAAATCCAGAAATACATCAATGAATCCAAATCTTTAAGAAACTTGTCAAGAGCATTACTTTCGCTTTATAAGTAAGTATATATGTATATTTATTGTCTTATATTTCTAAGAATATGTTATATTTATGTATTATATATTATTCTGTAAGCACTAAGTTTGCCTTAATTTTCCATTCTCCTTTTACAGGTTTGCTGGGCGAGATTACTATATGGAATAAGCAATATCCTTGTACAACTTTTCTATATTTCATTGTATACCTAAATAAATACATATGTCTAAATAACATAAAAAATACCAGAGACTATTTGCTATTTTTTAGGTTATTAGGTGTTGTAAGTTATACTGTGTAAATTGATTTCAGCTAACGATATCTGTTGGATGAGAAAAAATATGAATAGGTCTCGATTACCTTAACAGCAGGGTATATTCTTATAAGTATCAATATGTACTTTTTGTATCATTGGATCCGGGTATAACCACTGAAAAAATCGAATGCGGGTTTCTTTGTCCTTACGAAGATATTTTTGTATGTATCGTGTTTTATGTTAAGAGTTTTAACCATACAAGAGTTTCATATACTTATATATATGTATATATATTTTTCTTTTTATGATGATGAAGAACCAAGCTTGCAGCCGCCCCATAATAATGATAAATGCCATCCATAAACATTTGTTCTGTTTCTGATCCCAAATAGAACAGGAACGGAACAAAACTTGCGGCTTCTTAGGTAGGACCTCATCAGGAGTAGTAACATACCTACGTACGATCTTAGATAGGACTTCAATCCTATTTAAGGTCAGATGTGGGTGTCCATGGGCTACAGTGGCCACTAATCATCAGGTAGCCTGTACGTTCGTTGGTTACTCTTCAGTAAATGTTTGTAGAAAATTGTTTATTACGGTAACTTTTTTACCCATCGCTATGACGTTACACAGTATTGTATTTGAATACGGGCTTGTTTTTATTTTATTTTATATACGCCGATACGCATATGTATCCAGTATGTAGATGTCATGCCGGTGGAGGGTAAGAAACCTTGTTTTGACTAACGCTATCTGAAGTTCTATCTGTTTTCTTTTATTCCAATCAAACTGGTCATAGATGCTGTGGCTCACACACGGTCTTGTCTGATATAGCAAAATTTTTTTTATCTAATATTTTGAGACCGACATGCTAAGAATCTTGAATACAATAATGACATTCGGTGAACATATATTTATACGTGAAAAAAATAAAAGAAAACTTATAGGTATCAACTACTAAAACTATATTATTTCGGACGTAAGCTCGCTACACGAGGCGTTTCGACTTCATATTTGTATGGCTAGAAACACAATAAAAATAATAAATCTCAGTTGTGCAAGCCATTGCGCGCGAAGTACGCCGTGTAAACAGTAGACTAAGCTCTAACTTTTGTTCAATTTACTTTAGCACTCGCCTGCGTATAAGCGTACGTCTATTTGTCTCTACGCAGTTACTGGCGTAAGTCATAAGCGTTTGGAAGTTATTTCTCGTGTTTTGATTGCGGGAGGGCCACCGCTACACCTATCCGTATTATATCATGAAGTTAGGATAAAACTATTTCCAACAACCCACCAATATGTTTGATGGTATATATTTTAAGGCATACAGTATACACACGTGCATTGTGAATACTGCATGTCTTAAGATATATGCGTTTTAAATATTGCCCACTTATTGTTACGTAGAAATTGTATCCTAACTGTAGAACACGGATTTTCGAAATGTAACGCTTGTCAACTATTAATATTAACAAATTGGAGATTCTCATTTTTAATAAAGGTGAATTAGCGCATTTCATAAGGTGTTGTGACATCAAATTCAACGGATAACATAACATTTTCAACTGCTCAAAGAAATATGACATGTTATGAGCGTTAAGATCGGTTACGCAGCATTCGACTTATATTCTGTAACATATCTTATATACGTTGTACTCTATAATTAAAAACGCTTATCGCTACCACTCCTCACTTGCACCACACAATATACTTTTGTACGTAAGCCGTGTTTACACCAGCGCAAATCCAGTATTCAGGTATTGTAGACGACCCTATGGTTTATTTGAAAGCATGTTGGATTTTGTATTTAGCATGTACCGTGTTGGCTTAGCAGAAATTCTGTTTGTTTCCTCAGCCCACAACGAATGAAATCAACAAAGGCGGCTTGAACGCTTTCAGGCAACTCAGGTAAGCCATACAGCAAACAAAAGGAATTATTTTCAAATGGGAAGTTAAAAGCCAACATGAGATGGATTACATTAAAAAAACACATTATCTGGACATCTAATGCAATTATTTATAGCGAGAATAATTCTGACAATAATAAACGTTAACTCATATATATGTAGAAGTTTAAATTTATTATCTTTATACTAAAGATCGTTTAATGATTAGTGAAAAATCCGTTTCTTTATTGATCTGTTTAAGGTTAATGAAAGCTTTTACATTCTCTACTTAAAATTCTTTATGGATTATTAAGAATCCGCTGCTTTATTGATCTGTTTACGTTTAATAAAAGGTTTTACTCTCTCTACTTAAGATCCTTTAAGGATTTATGTGATTGTAAGCTAATATTATCGCAGAAATTATACTTTTTTTTTTTATATTATGTAACGAGTACTCACGATTTGCGGTTTTTTAGATTATTAAGAATCCGCTGCTTTATTGATCAGTTTACGCTTAATAAAAGTTTCAAATCTCTATTTAAAATTATTAAAGGATTATTAAGATTCCGTTGCTTTATTGCTCTGTTTACGTTTAATAAAAGGTTTTACTCTCTCTACTTAAGATCCTTAAAGGATTATTAAGAATCCGCTACTTGATTGATCTGTTTACGTTTAATAAAGGTTAACGTTTGCGACTCCGGAAGCGTCTAGTTTTCGTTGATATTTTCTGTTTTCCTTTAATTAAGCGCAGTACTATATTTTCCTTTGATTATCCGTTGTATAACTGTGACGCACGTTCAGCTAATGAGGATCTTAGGTTAATAGGCTCACCCTTTATCCATGCTTGCATGTCATTAGAGATATCTATTTGTGTGGTCCAAGATTATGTATAGTACAGATTAAATCGACATGTATTTTGTCACGTGTAACGAAACATTTATAGGAAATCACTTGTCGTTGTGAGCGTAAGTAGGATTTTATATGAAACTGAAGAACCACGACACCCACGACAAAAGGTATCCTTGTGTGGGGCTATTAATGTAGAAAGTGTTTGTTTATCTTTAAAAATAATTTGAAAAAATCCAACTGTGCGTACGACTCCATTCCTATTATTTGTCGTTGATTACAGAGGTCTGTGGGCAGCAGTGACCACGCTTAACAGGTTACCTGCACTCGGTTGATGCTCTTCTCGCATTAAAATCTTAATTATTATAATAACACATGTATAGCGAGGCGACCATCTTAGTCCTCAGGAGTAGTGACGCATTTATATACAACTTCAAACAGATCTTCGGTTTTGTTTGAGGTTGGATGTGGGTGTCCATGGGTTGTGGTGACCACTTAACATCAGGTGGCCTGCATGCTCGTTTGCTACTTTAAAAACATAAAAAAATAAAATAAAATAACATATATAGTTATTGTTGTTGTACATTTCGTCAAAACCAGTGGGATCTTTCACAAAGGCGCGGCATTTCTCTCGGCACCTGCGGTGTCAGAGTGCAGGTGCAAAAGGAAAGCGCATTTCACTGCGCTCGTGACCGGACAGTGCGCGCAAGGTTACTCCACGCGCACTGCAGTTTAACTTCTATGTACTCAGAAGCTGAACGTTTTACCTAGTCCCTTTTAAGCGGTTTTTGTGCAATTGGTTTCAGTATATATACAACGTAGACACACACACACACACATATATATATATATATATATATATCCCAGACGGCAGTACTATATATAATATATATAGTTTACAGTATTGCCGTCCTGAAGTTACAATGATGTTGCATACCAACACCACTTTACGAGTTATGACCAAGAAAGGAGATAATTTAAATAAATATTGCTACTTAATAAATAAACGTCATGAAAGAGTTAGGGGCATTAAAATCCGATCAAATAGAGCACTTTCAAATAGTGTAAGTTTTAACTAGTATTTAACTGATTACGAACACCTCAAAATGTCGAAATTGACTAGATGTTGGCTAACGGCATTTTAGTAAAAGGGCGGCAGCGTAATATATTGATATTTTTAAAATATTACTAACTCACTGGAGTGTGCCGGGATTATAATTATAAATATGAATAAATTAGAAGGAAAATGAATCATTTTTGTAGTAAAAAAAACGGACATGTTGATTTAAGCAGTGATAACCTAATGGAGGCCTAAGAATCAAGCCTCTTTTCCTCGAAGGCCGGGGTTCGAATCCCGCAATTCTGATTTGTTCGATGTTATGTATACGAAATTAATCACAATTTCTTCTAACGGTAAAGCAAAAACATCGCGAGGAAATCGACATGCCTGAGAGTTATCCGCAACGTCAGCGTGGTGGACTATGGATTAACGTTTCCCATTCTGATAGAAGACCTATGTCCAGCAGTAAGACAGTAAAAGTTTGATGATGATGATGTTGATGATTCATTTAAAGCAACATTATCTTTGAAGATATTATCAGCATTAATTAGTGTGCACGTGCCCGTTTACTGTAGTGCGCAGTGACCCTCAGCCTGATAATGGCTGGTTAGTAGAGCGATTTACTCAGATATTGCCAAGGACGAATCCCTACTTGCGAAAGAGGGAAATGGATGCCATCTATTTTTCACTCTTTATGATGCAAAAATTCCAGCCTCTCACCCTGGAAGTCCGGGGCTCGAACCCCGCACGCACCTCTAATCTCTCGAAGTTATGTGCGTATTAAAAATTAATAATCAGTTGCTTTAACGGTGAAGGAAAATATCCTTAGGAAACCTGCATGACTGAGGGTTTTTTGTACAGTTCTCGAAGGTGTGTGAAGTCTACCAATCCGCGCTTGGACAGCGTGGTGAACTACGGCCTAACCCTCATTCTGTGAGGAGACCCGTGCCCAGCAGTAGGATATTAATGGCTTGATGATGATGCTTATATAGTGTGCTTATATCTGCATATCATATGGAAACGGTTAAACGGAAGTGTGTTCTGCTTTATACGCATTGGTGGCACTACTGTGTTCTACTTTGAAAAGTGAGGTTGGGCAGTTGGGTATTTAGTCCTCAGGGATAGCATAGCAACGCTCCTATAAATGTATTCAAGTAAGATTCCTGATCTATTTTAAATAGTTATAGAGTTGGCCATGAGTGGTAGTGACCCTTTTTTATACATTAACCTACCGATAAGACAGACGGGCCACCAGATGGAAAGTGGTCACCGTCGCTTATCGACGTTTGCAACACCAGAGAAGTCGCCAATACACCGCTGACAGTTACTTATATCTATCACTTAACATGATAACTTCTACTATAACATAAAATACATCTATCACGTCACCGAACTTTGCACTATTTGCGGTTTACATAGTGCGTAAAGTTAGGGTTAGTGTGGTGTGTCGTGATATGGTAAACAAAAAAGAAAACCGAACTAGACGTACGGTAGATAGACTAATCTCCCACTAATGCCTGTCAATAGTTTCTCCCCGCCACCACAGTTTCGCCGTGACCACGGCCCATGCATCTGGGTCGAAATATAGACAATTAAAAAACAGCATATCGTGAGTACTCGTTACGTAATGAAAATGTATAATTTCCGGGATAATATTAGTTTAAAATCTTATATCTATCATATTTGGTATGGATTTAAAACAACTTATTTGACTTTACGATGAATATAACTAACTCTTATAAGTTTCTTGCCAACATATTGTAATATATATAGACTCTGAAATCACAGGACTTAATAAACACAATTCCAGATACTTCGAGCCACCGCGCGGACTTTAACGCAAACATCCTCTGTACACTTTAATACAAAGCAGAGCGGAGGTGTTAAAAAGGGGTTTATTTTGTTAATAAACAGGCGTGTTTGTGTGCGGAACCCTTTAGGGCGTTGTAATAACAGATGCGGACAAACACGCTCGCGATGATCACGTATGCCTGTTTGTCGAACGTGCGACGTGTGGTCGACGCACTAGAGAATGGCACTTGTCGATATTACGGCTAAAGTTTTTTATAATTTTTTTATCACACAGAAATAGCAAACGAGCATGCAACCTATCTTTAGTAATAGGTCACTTCCGCGGCGATATTTCACAACGCCAAATATAATAAATAATAAGCAACTCATCATCGACCCATTAATGCCCCACTACTGGGCACGGGCCTCCTCTCAGAATGAGGGTTAGGCCATAGGCCACCACGCTGGGCAAATGTGGATTGGTAGACTTGACACACCTTCGAGAACTTTACAAAGAACTCTCAATGTGTAGATTTCCTCATGATATTTTCCTTACCGTTAAAGCAAGTGATAATTAATTTCTAATACGCACTTAACTTCGAAAAATCAAAAGTTGCGTGTGGGGTTCGAACCCCGGACCCCCAGTGTGATAGGCCGGAATCTTAACCACTAGGCTATCACTCTTATGATATAAATATAATTAATTGCCTCGAATAAAAAATACAACAAAGGGAAACGCCAAAAATAGTCAATACAACAGGGGGTGTTACAGCTGTTATTACATGGGATTGTGATTTCACTAATTTTCAGCGCCGCCGTCTTCTAGTTGTGCGTGAGCGGTTCCACTATTGTCCGCTGCCAACCTTTCATTTATCAACATTTTGTTAAGTAATAAAATAGGATTAAGTTCTATCCAATGTTGGCCCCAGGGTGATACCCCTGAGGACTAAGTTGGAACGCCTCAAGTAACCACACCCATCCAGCCAGAACACACCAGCTGTTGTAACAAAAATGTAATTAACCGATGACTAAAAATTTACACTTAGTATCCTTAATGATGCAAAACGTACCTTTATATTTGAATCAACGAAATAAGTAGTAGTAAGTGGCATATTTATGTAAAATTTCCAACATCACTGATAAGACTGATGTTTGAAACCCACATTAAAACACAACAATAAGCAATTTGTCTGTTGCGTCGTTCCGCGCCGGTAGCGGCCGGAACTTCCGGCGCGCAAGGTCGAAGCGGAGGCCTTACTCGCGAATCAGATTATCATTGCGTAATGTTATTTGCATTGTTTATAATTAATATGTTTTAACAGCTTTATGAGAGCTTAGTGGTTAAGAATCCGACCTTTGACACTGGGGGTCCGGAATTCGAATCCCCGCACCTCTTTTTTTCGAAGTTATGTGCGGATTACAAATAAACTATAACTTGATTTAACGGTGAAGAAAAACATCGTGAGGAAAGCTACACGTTCAAGAGTTCTTTATAAAGTATTCGAAGGCGTGGTAGACCATGGCCAATTCTCATTCTGACAAGTGACCAGTGCTCTGCAATGGGACGTTAATGGGTTGATAATGATAATGAATCTTGAAACTTTGTATTTATAAACATGCGTTAATGGTGATAAAAGCAAAGACCCGTTAAAACCAACGGAGAACTTTCCTTCCCACCCTTAGCGCTATCATTCATCAGCGGGTAACAGTCTGTTACCCGTAAACGCTTACAAACTTACAAAATGTATCAAGATAATGTATTATCTCAGAAATTCCTTAAATAACCGCCGTACCCGCTACCTGGTGTCAACACCCATCGCGTGGAACCGATTACAGATCGCGATAGCGATAACAATTCGCTTGCTATCCGGATAGCCGATGGAAATTAGCCGGGTAATTTATGGTCGTCTTATATTCGCTATTTAGATAGCGATGTGCATGAAATTTTAAATTTTCTACTTAATAGCTGTCGTGTTAGCTCTCGGAGGTTATGATTCCTATCTCGGGAATTTAAGATCGGTGATTACAGTAAATGCATTTAGTCGGAATGCCTCTACTGAGAACATTAAATTTGGTAATAATGTGTAATATGAATATCATTTCCCGGATTTTGCGAGTAAGTAGTGCCGAGAGATAATGAAATAAACCAAAGACAATGTTTAATGCTCAAATCAAGATCAAAATTAACCAGAAGGCATGTATTAATCATCAGGCAAGCTAAGTACGAGGAACGTCCATCCAATCACCCACTCCGCTAACGCGTCAATCTATCAAGTAGAGACATTAGAAACTATAAATAAAAGTGATATAACAGAGCCGCATTGCGTGTACTTAATAAATCACATTCCCGATAGACGTTTTATCGTCAATCGGGACACGTAACATCACTAATTAGCGGCGTAACGGCACCAGAGTTATCGACTGTCCATACTCGACACCAACCCTAGGATGGTGTATATTTATCGATAGTGTTAATACATAGAAGGGATAATTTAGCAGCGCTTCGGAGAGATTAAGAATGGTTTGCTGGAATCGGATGTATCATGGATATATAATATCAACTGGGTGTTGTTTATTATTGCCGGTGTCATTGGATATACCATGTAATTTGTAAATACGCGATAAATAGTTTTACTCATGATTAGTTGAATGTACTAATGACATTGAGAACAAATCTACATGGTACAGTAAATCCGATAAAAACGTAATTAATTGATTAATTTAATCTAACACGAAGCGATAATAAACTACGCAAAAACCACAAAGCCACAGACGCATGTCCGATAAACATTACACGTACAATGTACTGTAGTGTACATCACGGAAGCATTCCATAAAAGGCACAGAGGCTTACAATAATGTATCTCCATAATTCCCACATAGAGGGGACCTTAAAAAAGCGTCGATTGTTGAACGCACCAACGTGGAGACGCAAGAAAACGTTGTTTGCTAAATAAAGGTGAGCCGGACGCAACGGCCGCTATATAAGTCGAGATGCTCGGCCCGTCTAACGGAGCCACGCGACCTTCTATTAATTACCGTTCACTCCTCTGCCGGGCCCTTGGTATTTCTTCCTACGGCTCGACTGGTACGCTTCCGTAACAGCATCGAACAGCTTTTTTCCGGAATTCCTCTATCGAGAGATTCTTGACAGAACAACAGCGGAACTTCATCAAATCTTAGTCAATACCAGAAATTAATAGAAAACGACCAAGCGTATACCTTTGTATAAGTTTATGTTGCAATAAAACTGCAGTTTTGTTTTATCTTAAAATGAATTAAGAAGCGCAGAAGTTCATCATTACTCAAATGAACGGTAAATTTAAGGTGACCAAAATAAGCAAATAAAACTGGAAGCGAGCAAGGCATTATAAAAAGTAGATCCAAATTTCCTGTGCCGTTAATAAAAATACCAGTTCGACAATAAAATCCACTTCACTGCAACGCAAACATTACGGTAGA
Organism: Phareas burnsi; assembly: GCA_018249415.1. Lineage (NCBI taxonomy): Eukaryota > Metazoa > Arthropoda > Insecta > Lepidoptera > Hesperiidae > Phareas > Phareas burnsi. The sequence continues at coordinate 5,284 of DWKL01001339.1, read as the reverse complement.
ATTTTGACAACCTACGATCATCACTACTCTTCAGTAAACACCAGTGAGCCTTTGGATTGAACACCACACGTAGCGACCATAACAAATAGACCTCGTCAAATTACAAAAGATTGATTCAGATTCGCAATTCTTTCACCATAATTTTTATCACATTGACTGCGGCAAATGCATCTGTCGTGTTTTACTGTCCGAGCCACCCGTGCGGCTCGCACGCATACGGTGTGTTCCGCCGTACTGAAACACGCATGTTGTGTTGCGCGCCGCACGGGTGGATTGTTTCGTATATTAGCCGCCGCAGTCAACGTGTTAAACAGTTATTGAGGCATAAACAGGTCACTATGAAAATGAATTCAAGAGTAGATGTGTTATTGCTTTTTTTATATTTTTTAACAGAAGCAAACGTACGTGCAGGTCACTTGATGTTAAGTGATCACAGCGTCCCATGGTCCCACATCTAAACTCAAACAAAACAGAAGTTTTGTCCGAAGTTATATGTAGATGCGTTACTACTTCTGAGGTCTGAAAGGGTCGTTTCGCTGCAAGTGTGTCCGACAACCGCACATCTCCAACTGTAACACACAAACTATTCCACGGCGGATTATGAGGGCGGCGGTGGTACTTCCCCGAACGTACCATAGTTCTACCACCTATCAATGGTCAAGGAGAGTAAATAAAACTCAAAGTATTTCTCTATAACTCAAGATGTTGATTTGCTACCTTTGTATTATAAAAAATGTTCCAATACCAAATTAGGATATTTTACAATTTTAAAATAGAATTCATCCAAGAATTCCAAAAGAAATAATCGGAAAATACGGTCATTCTATAGCCATTTTGCGAAATATATACCACAGGAAACCGGTGTAAACACGTACATGATAGGTTCAATTTTCATTAATCTGAACGTTAGTTGAATACAGCCACTTATTTTGGATCGCTTAAATTTATGTAGCCTTGGGAACAATGGCTGTGGTCACCAATTAGGATCAGTTAGTACGTTCGAGTAGTACAAGGGTGTCCTGTTCGAATTAATTGTCCGGCTCATATTGTGCGCTTACGCTAACGGTGCAGGAGTACGTAATTATGCTAATGCAATTAGCGGATTAGAAGTGATGGGGTTCAAGGTGACTTCAGGTGGCGTCGTCGAATGGTCGTCGTCGTCGAACATATATGGGCATACAGTGTATCCACTTTGAACATGCATGACCTAACTGGTTAACAGTGGGGTTGTGTCGACGTTTCCTTTTGAAAGAAAGCAATACAATAAACACTTAAGACGAACAACTTAACTTAAAAAATTAAAAGGTGTAGTTGTCGGTAAGTACATCTAGCCTGCACCGAAAATCATATTTCTAGACAAATATTAGCTACTGTAAATATGAGTCACCTTCGAGAGTAAATAGACAGTATGACGTTGCAGGAATTATGGTAGGATCGAAAAAATTATGAAATATCAAGTGCCCGCAGACCTGACCGCGTCATATGGCATCGTTCGCGTCCGCAATAACTGCGCTTTCCGCGAACCACTCGCGGCTAGACTACTGGGAATTATCGTAAAAAAACCGATCAGTACAGTTGAACTATTTGAATTTAAATTGGTTGTACCCGGTTTATACATTAAAGATCAAGCTAGGTCGTTAGATGAAAGGGCTGAAGCTGATAAATGTTATGGCCTTACGTACATTCAGAGTATGGAGTGAAAAAGTTTATGAAGCCACAGCTTACAACGCCGTCCCAGCCACTGGTGAATTACGTCAACTTTGCGAGTGAATGCTCAGCCAGAATTGTAATCAACTTTTATTTATTTTAATTATCTTTTACGTTTATAAAATTTAAATTTAAATAATGAGAACCAATGAGACCATTATTTTCATTTAAAAAATAATATCACGACCCCTTAGTATTTCATTACTTTTCAAAAGTAAAAAAGATAGACAAAAGCAAGGACAAACAAGGTTTTATAAAAATATTGAAATTTATAAAATAAACGAAAACAGAAACCAATGCATAAATCCAGATTTAATTTTGAACGACCAGACGGGAAAGAGAAAATAAAACAGTTCTATCCCGCCTGTGTTCAGTATTGATCGGAGCCATCTAAAGTTAGCGTAAACATAGCGCACCCAGACATACCTACGGGACGCCCGCGTCTATAATAAAACCAAAGATAGTCCCTGTCTGTGTCGCTTCAACGCTTAATGCGCTTTTCAGAGAAACGTAAAGTAACTCAGAATGATATCACAGAGCTCTTTATTTATTTAAAGATACTGTCGAAGTTTTGTGGTATTCCTACGTTTCCTATTGACGTCTTCGGCAACGGCTTCATTTGTTTTGATCATTGATTATTTAAATTTCGAATATTTTATCACACTATCGCCCCCAGCGGCGTTTTTCATCAAAATTAATAAAACGCGCGAATTGAAATCGTTCTCAGAATCATAAAAAGTTTCATGTTCGCCAAAATTATTGACGATAAATAAAATATTTGAACGATCATGCAAAATCTCGCCAACATCGTTAAGTATTTTGGATGCACGCAAGATAATTAACACGATTTGACTGCATTAATAATGTTTCAAGTTTTTGTAATAAAAGCTACTCAAATTACATTAGTATTAAAATAAATTTCCATCAAAGAAATCGCTTAAAATCAAAAATTAAATCAATCAAATTGCTCGCAAATGTGTCCTTCGTGGACCATATTGTTAATACCTGTTCGTCGGAGCGACAGTCCTTTGTACTACGTTTACTTGTTGTGTGTCTATTTTGTATGTTTGTGGACACAAATTTATTAAATAAATAAATATACAAATTTAAAATTAATCATGATACATTAAATAATATAATATGGAATAGTTATATATATAAGTCCTTTAAAACATCTAAATCTAATCTATCTATCTATAATCTATCTAAAATAAAATCTTTAAACATCCAGTTCGCGAACAGAAACTCTTGAAACTTCAAAAGAGTTAAATACATTATCTTAAAAGACAAGAGAAATAACATGAAACAGCGAATTCACCATTCATCATTTACTTGGGGAGTTAATCGTAGTTTAAAATTTGTAAACATTTTATTGACAGCTAAGAGATATTTGCATGCCTTATCTCTGTGTACGGGCCCTAATCCAGCCGTAAACACGATGCAATAATACGAAGAATTCGTTTACGGCACGAAATAAAATCTTCCCGCTTAGGTACATAAAATTAACGGCAACATAACATTTGAAGGGAAATTATTTTAGAGCATCTCGTTTTTAAAGACGATTTGCTACAAAACTAGATATTGTATTGCTATTCTGGAAAATGCTCTTTCATTTTAAATCTAGAAATTTAAATCTTAACAATATTTGGAAAGTGGCAAATCATTACTAGCTTTTATAACTTAAAGAATGCCTTTATAATTGCTTTATATATAGGCTTTATATAAACAGCATAAATAATCGGTACTTTCCTATATTTTAAAATTAAAATTCCATATTTCGTTCTATCCGTGAAAAACAGAGCCAGTTACGCGCTCAAAATGTACTAAAAAGATAGGATGTTCATCATTAACAACATTTATTTTATCCAGACTGTAGATCGTCGATCTGCACTATTTTGCCAGTCACGATCTGATTCTTATTCAGCTCCACTCTATTCAAATTTTTGTAAAAACAACGAGTTGACTATACTGTCGCTAACATTGTTTGGAGGTGTGGTTGCCGGGTACACCCACAGCGAGGCGACCATCTTAGTCCTTAGTAGTACACGTCGACATACGACCTTCAATAGGTCTTCAGTATTGTTTGAGGTTAGATGTGGGAGTCCATGGGCTGCAGTGACCATTTAACATCAGGTGGCCTGCTCGGTTGCTACTTATTTCACATAAAATAATGATATAGCTCGACTGGTAGACAAGACACCATCGATTTGGAGGAATATTCGATGGCGCGACGCGATTTTGTAGACGGCCGCTAAGTTGGCAGCAGTTGTGAGGATACACACCCTATTTCCAGCTGAATGTTTGACAAAGCGCAGCGTCTGGCACGCGCGCTCTGTGTATTTCGGTAAACAGGTCGCGGGGGTCAACGACCGGCGTCGCGACGCCTAATAATACGAGGACGCAGGTGCAGGCATCAGACTGATGGTGCATTCGAAATAGAATGCAAGAGAACTATATTCAGATGGTCTTTGATATTAAAAAGACTTGACTGCGTGAAGACGGTAGGTGGAAGGATGATCAAAGGAACGTTTATTACTTAATGTTGGGCGTTTAACACATTGACTGCGACAAACACACGCGCCATATTTTACTGTTCGCGCCACCCGTGCGGCTCGCACGCATCCGGCGTGTGCCGCCGTACTGGAACACGCCTGTAGCGTTACGCGCCGCACGGGTGGATCGTTTCGAATATTAGCGCTGCAATCAATGTGTTAAGTGATTTTTTTGTTACTATTTATGTTAAGTTATTTATCAATAATTCATATATTCATACGTGAACTGAAAAATTGTGCCCATTTTGAAGCATATTGCGCGTACGGAGCATTATGAGACAAATTCAATCAATTAAAGAAAGTAAAACCTTAAATTTAATTGTTTACCTACAAACTGTCAACATCTAGCACATAATAATTAAACAGTCGCGCAGAGTAGATTATCGCCAAAGAATTTTAAAATGTCAGATTGTCTGAATGAGTTTCGAGCGGCCATTTTGTTAAGTCCGTCAAGACAAAAAGTTTTTATTTTATATTGTGTAATAACGCACATGATTATAGGGTTTATACTATTTACCAGAAGAACCTCAATATCGTTCAAACTTAAACATTTAATAAATGACAGTCGAATTTCGACCACTGGGCGTCCACTAATAATGGTAAATTTGAGCTATGAAACATGAAATTTAAATCAAAAACAATCGCACATGTATGCAACGTATGTAGAGTACATGCAAAAAATATTAAACCATTTCCTTCAAGATCCATAGCTGTGTATCAACGAACAATTTCAACGATCAAACAAGGAGTATTTAAGTACCAGACATCCATCACGTAGGCTCTATACATGCAGTTCTGTATCTTCCCCGCTGCGTGGAAGGAAGCGCGGTGCGCGCCATCACGCAACCAACGAGCATTCATAATAATGTAAATGCAAATAGAAACAGCAATAGTTATCATGCCGATGTACCGCGGAGGTATGTGAATGGCTGCCTTTAAATATTGATACAGGCCTTGCATGCCAGTCAGCCGGTTGTCGTTACACGACTTTCCTGCTACTATGGTTCAGTCAGGAGACTTTCGAC
>DWKL01001338.1:0-14894 GCA_018249415.1 Phareas burnsi | reverse complement strand
TGGTACCTACCTAAGTTACCATCATTGCTATCGGGATTCAAATTGTTTAAAGTGTTCTATAACGTTAATTAATTTTATTTTATAATCAATTATATATTAACTAGCATGCATTTAAATCTGAATGGAATTAAAAAGACGGAAATATTCGTATTTAGCTTATGTGGAATAAATAAATACCTACGTAACGTGCAAGTATTCTTCTTACGAAATTCTCGAGCCGTTTGTAACATGAACGTTAGAGTATGTAACAATCAAATCTGTGGTCAAATAATCGCGTAGAGTAGAGAATGTCGTCAAAGATTTTTTAAATATCAGATTAACTGACTGAAGTTTTAACTAGGCATTTTGTTAAGTTCGTCAAGACAAAAAAAATATTTTTTATTTTGTGTAATAATGCCACGGTTATAGGAATATGACGTTCGAACTTACCCAATAACGTTTGAACTTAAAATTTAATAAATAACAGTCGAATTTCGACCACTGAGGAGACCTCGAGTTTCTATAATCCGTCTTTGTGGCACAGTCGCTTGTCTGGTTTTTTTTACAATCTTGTTCTTCAATAACGAGACCTAGACAGGAGCCAATCCTGGGTGTAGAATCCATTCACTTATATCATAAAAATTCATTGTTATCGAAAAGGGTAAGAGAAAGTGAGTTAATTCTGTTTTAATTCAGCTTGCAATATTTGACCTAAACAAAGTAACAAACATTGACAGTGAAATAAAAACTATTGGTACATTGATTTTAAGCTAATATAGGCAATTCAAAAACCGCAAATCGTGAGTACTCGTTACATAATATAAAAAAATTGGTACATTAAGTTTATTTCCCATTTTATTAAATATTTAAGATAAATAGTCGGGTATCTGCGATACATATGCCATGACATTATAGATAGTTATACTATACTAATGTCTCTGAATTGAATGTATTTGTTATTTGCATTCCAACAATATACCGTATATAAAAAAATCGAATTTTAAACGTAGATATATTTTAGTGCAAGATTCGCGATCAACAAAGTCAGTGAATCTGTTGTAATAGTCGATGATCTATTTTTTTAATTTCACTTCGTCGTTTGCCCCAACGCATCTTAACATGTATAACTTTTCAAATGTGTTTGTTTGTAAAAGAAACTGGGATATTAAAATAAATAAAAAATCCTATAATGACTTTGGATTTACTTCCAGTATAAGTGGAGGACTGAGTGCGAGTCCTGGGCGTGTCGCGCTGTTTTGATTGCGATCCTTACCCTCCATCGCTCCTTCAACTCCATTTAGGTCTTGGTTCCAGTGTGGGACCCGGGGTTAGTCTGTTTCAATGTCTATGGCATTTGAACGCCGTAAGCTAGGTTTTTTGCTGATCCACTTGAGTTCCATTTGAATGGGCACAATGTGCGACGTAATTAGAATTAGAACTTTTTCGAAATATACAGGTAGGTATTCAAGTAAAAATAGGAGCGTGTGCGCGTCAAAAGTTATCTACTTAGATATGTACTAGAAGAAGTAGGTAAATTTATACTTTTTGTCATAAGTAATCTACATAAATAAATAAAAGTATAACTCTAACAACAAAATTAGACGGTCACCGGATCGTAAGTAGTTATACATTTCTAACGATATGGTTTTAATCGCGCAAAATATTCAGGGCTCTTGCATAAAAACAACTTAATAAGCAAAACTAACTTAATTATATACACATGGATGACTTCTACTAATCTAATCTTACTTAGCGCTCATTAAACTATTATCACAATAATCAATTTTATCAATAAAAATACGAAGACCATTTATGGAGCAATGTAAATATAAGTACCAAAGATTGTAAACAGATTAGATTCAGGAACATACATTATGCATACCTTAATTTCGAAAGTAAGGTAAAATCGATTAACAATATAACCTATAACCAAGTAAAACTATCATTACCTGTAATCCTAATAAGTCATTTGAAATAAGATATAAATACGTAATAATACGCAATATCATCAAGAAATTCTAACTATAATCATGTGTCAAAGTAAATCAAATCATGTGTTGGGTTTATAATAATAAAACAACACAGCACTCGGCTGGATAGCGCTGCATTTAATGCTGGTACTATTCAGTGCATTGTAGGTCCTAAAAAGGAAATGAGTCGTTCGTCTTAATCCGTTAATAGTCTGGACAACATGTGCACATATTTGAAGAGCTTTAAAATAAAGTACAAAATATAACAGAGAACACCAATCACCACTATTTTCATTTTTCATAATAATTGTACTTTATATAATTAATATGTGGTTACTGTGATGGATATGTTTATTGGTCGATCACACTTGCACTTTCACCGCCTTTGTAGATCAACTTTGTATAGGAAACGACAGGACCATATCCGAGAACATATTATTGATTATAATATTCTAACGGTGGTACCATTATATACATTATATATCATGATTCTTGGATTTAGTTGTTATTAAATTTGAAATTAGTACAAATTATTTAGTTGGGAAATAATTTGACTTGGGATTGATTGTTTGTTGGGATTCATAAACTTCAGAATATTCCTAAATAGGTTCATAATAAAGTGATTACTATATTTTTACAGAATTTCTTACGTCCATTCCGCGAACACCACATCGATCCGACATCAATAACACGTCACGATTTCGTTGAAACAAACGGTGATAACTTTGCAATTACTATACCTGTGCTGGCGAGAATTGTGTGGCAGTTGCTGACGTATGATTCAGCTAGCATTGTGGAACAATTCCATTGGATTGCTTATTGGTACTTGTGCTGTATATTTGTGGCTATGACAAATCAGGTAATTTTTCTTTGCTTTAACCTTATTCTTATAATATACCTGTACCTTGCAGTAGGACTTTACTGGGTTGGTGATTATGATAATTACGATGAATATATGGATGTCAATGGAACCGGAACGCACCACTACTGCATCAATTTCGTTTGGTTGTTGACATTAGACCAAGATACATTAAAAATATGTATTGTCGGAAGTCTTTAATTCGTCTCAAATGGTGCGAGAAGGTTTAAAGTGTTTTAAGCCATTATAAAAAGCAAGACTGATTGCTTAAACCGCGAATATAATAACGTTATCCACTTGTTACCTGGCAAAAAGAGTTCTGTATCTGTAGTCGTGCACTCTTGATCGAGTGATCGTGGTCTAGTCATGATGAGATGGTGGGATTATTGTTCACCTTGTAGGATTTAAGTCTTGCAATGTGCTTCAAAATTGCAATTCGTTAAAAAGTTATTATTGTTCAAAACATGCGAGAAAAATATACCACCAGCGAAGAATATTACGTCGTAAGTAAAGGTACGGGGCCAAAATGTTCCTTTTTTTTATAGAAAAGCCGTAATTACATTTTTTATATTTACTTATTACAAACGAACGTGCAGTCCTCCTGGTGCTAAGTGGTCACTGCCATCGATCGACAACTGTAATGAATATAATACCCAAATAGAATTGAAATCTGAGGTCGGTCTCGGATGCGGTCCCTGAGGACTACGTTGAAACGTATAAGTTACTTACGATATCCTTCAAACCAGAACAAACAGCGTTTGACACTGCTGGTCTAAGGCAGAAATAGGGTTGGCAGTGGTGCCTTTGGAGTTCGGATCTTTACCCTTTTCTCACGTCACTTTTTTGTCAAAATTATGTTCCACTTCAATTATGTATTACATGAACATATCTGTTTCAGATCCACAAATGGTCACACACATACTTTGGTTTGCCAACTTGGGTAGTTTGGTTACAAGAGTGGCACATAGTGCTGCCGCGGCGTCATCACCGCATCCACCACGTGGCGCCGCACGAGACTTACTTCTGTATAACGACCGGTTGGCTTAACTGGCCTTTGGAGAAATTGCATTTCTGGTCCACTCTCGAAACTGTCATTGAAGCTTTAACTGGGTGTAAACCCCGCGCCGATGATATGAAATGGGCCCAGAAGCGTTCCTAAAACAAGGTGGTAATATAGATTAGTTTTTATATAGCTGTATTCATCGGAAGTCCCACTGGTTCGGCGTGGCGTCCTTAATGAGGTATAATGTTCTCCGTCGGATCCTCCGCGGCGAACCGGTTAGCAGACGGGAACCGTATAGCGCATATCTTGCAGACATTTACAGGCTTTATGGGCAAACTTGATATTCGCCATTTGATTGTTGATATTGACTCATACGTCATAGATACAACTAAAATTCAATTCAAGAAATTCGAGACTTCGTGACTCTTGTGTTTTATGGATGCATTGGGTACGGAATAATAATATTGTGGAAGGAGGAATTATTGAGTATAATATTTATCCTTGTCTTGCTAATGTTATTTTATATCATAAGTAATATAAATTATGAATTAGGCGCAAGGGTGACATTTTTGCTATTTTGAAAGAATACCAAGACTAAATTTTCAAGCGAAGCTTGGAAACAATATGCATGCAGGAATACAAAAGTATGAAATGTGTATTAATTTATAAAAGAAATCGCTTTAGAGTAAGTCATGTATTTATACTTAAAAATCTGTATATAATAATTTCGATATTTTGCCTTTCTCGAGTTTATTGAATAAGATATTTGATATCGCTTATTTCAGTCACATGTAAGTAAGATTTTTCCACTGAAAAATGTAATATGAGGAATATTAGATACACTAGTCTTTACGAAAGTGATAAAATATAATTTAATTAGTATTAATTACTATTTTCAGTATAAGATTCCGTTGTCAATTATTCTTCGTTTTTAAATTAATTGAGCAAAGCTGTTTTATTTTAGTTGTTCGGTGTTTGGAAAACGATTAAGTGACCTTTTCTCTACTACTACAAAGTCATGAGAGAAAAGACTGCATTATGATAAGCGTGGTATTACAAAAAAACGTCATGTGTATTGACAAATAAAACAAGAGTACCTATATGTATAGTCGATAAATTTAAAGATACATTACACTAAGACAGTAGAAGCAATATAATTATGTAAGATCCTGTGATGTGAGTTAGCTTAGTAGTAGCGTTATACATAATAGCATAAACGTGTATTGTTTGCGATGAAATACACCGCTGTGAAATCATTTAATAGTTGTTCTACCAAATTGTTATTGAATATTATATCACGAGGTTGAGGTGACGGTGGAGGTGTGGTGGTATGGCGGTATGGTGATGGTGTGGTGACATGGCGGTGTTTTTGTCTCACTTTTATTACATTAATATAATTAAATATGGGGAATTATTCACTTTGGAGTGTATGCATTCATCACGTGTGAGGTTGGGTACAAAAAAAAGCTTATTTTTTGCATCCATATCAAAATATTTAAAGTACGTATGTAAAAACTTAACGGACGTAAAAGTGTATGTACGTACACGGGCAGTATCAAAATGGTGTGTGGTAATAAATAATGAACTTATTTTTGCAAATATTCAATGTTCTATTCGATAATTATATTAATGAATGAAGTTTACGTTGTAAAAATGTCGAGACAATAATTACATTTTGTTATATATAAAGTTATATATTTGTTTGTTTTTATGTCGAAATAAAATATGTCATTATGTAATTAATTAATGTGATAGATTTGATTGATTCAATAATAATTCTTTTTGGGGTCAAAAAGCTTTGAACGGATCAACCGTAGTAGGACATGATTCGAATAATGCCTCATAGAATTTTTTCAACTAAATTATTATTTTTATGAAATTATGCAAAATTCAGATTATTGAAACAATTAATTAAAAAAAAACTGCTTCAAAGGTTGTCAAGACATCCTGGTATGCTTACAACATGTACATATTACTTATTGGTTATATATTATTTTCCATGTGGCATATACATAATTTCGGTATTAGGCGAATGTGAAAACTTCATTGATTATACCTAGTGGGTCTGCAATGAATTACGCTACGTCCAGTGCTATCATCTAAATGTATATAAAAGTCAATATCAATCATAATTTACTTATGCTAGAATAATTGTGAGATGCTTTTGGTCGTCTTAATGTTTTCCTGTACACTCCATGTAATACAAATCCTAAAAGTAATATTGAGCGGCCCTACTCTTCTGTATTTAAATATGGTTTGTAATTGTGAATGGAACAGCCGAAGCAGAAAGAGTAAAATCCCTATGGCCACACAAGGCAAGACAAATAGAGTACCTACCTATGCAGATATTTTTAAATATTCTTACAATCTGAAATCTGGTTATTCATATGAATACCTTACCATTCTTATATTCCTGTATATGGGTTATGTATATGTTTATAAAGTGTGGTGCATTTATTACATCTCTATAATAGGTAATAGTATTACAATGCACAAATATTGAGAAATAGTCAATATTAAGATAGCCAAAGATAAAAAAAATAAGTCTTTGTATTAAAATTACCAAAAAGTAAAATTAAGTTTTCATATTTTGCAAATCTTTTGTAACTTACAACGGTGAAAATTGTAATTACATGTGCCGTCCTCTCGCGTTGCTTATGAGCCCTTTGTTGGCGTTGAAAATTTGTCGACCTATTAATTAGCTTAAGAATTGTTTACAAATTTTAAAATTGTAGAAACTTATTGTATAAAAGTTTTTACAATTTTACATAACGAACTATACGTAATTTTACATTACGTTATCTTTAACGCTACATCTACTATGACGATCACTTTAATGTATCTAAGTACCATAAACATTGGTCGTTTTCGTGTCATCAGCTGTGCGAACTTGATGTTAATTAGGGCTTATTTTCACATTGATAACATTGATTGCTTTTCTGTATAAAATGTGACTTGCAATGTTACAATGCTAACCGAAAAAGCTCAAGGTGTATTCTCAACATGTGCTTACATGCTACCATTAGCTAATAAGACTTAGTCATGACTACTTCATTTACCAAAATTGACGATTTCTTTTGATGTAAGCAAAAAATATTTAATGAATATTAAGTATAATACTGTGTTATAAAAAAAATGACTCAGAAGTATATTAAACATACAGATAGCCCAGTAAAATTGCACTAATCCCCAAAATATGATCGACTTAGTTTCATATTTATGAAATAAATTATACACGAAAAATATTTTTGTCATAAATTAAACGGAGAGTTTTTGAAGACGAATTGTTTAGTAACTAAATATTATCAGTAGTATAATTTATAAACTTCACTAGCAAGGTTCATTCTAGAAACTTTTGGTTATATTATATCTACCTACGCTAAACGGCATTTTAAGCGCTACCACAATTTGTTTTGTATTTCAGACCACTAAAATGGTAGACTGATCGCACATGAGATATTATTTAAATGCAAACTTAAAGCATAGCTTTCATAAGTCATTTAAAATTTTTAAACTTGTCCAAAAACGTACTGCTTAAAAAGATTAGAGATAAAATTGTATGTTAATATTTCTTAAGATATTGGCAAAACGCATAAAATCTTTAGATCTATTTTTATTCTTAATTCTTAAATAATTTTTAATGAATTTACGAATTAACATAACATTACAATATAATCCTGTGTAAGCTATGATTACAGCGTGATAACGATCCCGAATACTTCGTTCAACCATCTGGAACCTGTGGACCCTGTGATATCTTTGTCATTTTTAAAGCTATGATTTCGAAAGCTAATCACATTATAGATAGTTTGAGATTTTGCATGACATTCCCCAGCATGTTGAACAAGCTATTCCAAGCTGTTAATCTAATTGTTTTAAGCAGTATTTTTAATTTTTGGTCGATATTTCTAAAAGTAAACCTGTAACTATTTTCCAAAACGTCGTAAAATCATTAAAAAGTTTACCTGAGAGGTGTGCAGAATACAAACAAGCTAAGCTATTACATACATTAGCTAAGACTAGCGCAAAGAATGTCTGGCAATGAATGCCTAAAATGCATTAAAAGAAATGATACATTTTAAACCAATAAAATCAATGTTTTAAATTAACATTTTACAATGACTTAAATCTTACTGTTAAAACTCTTCTAAACATGTTTTCGCCTTTGTCTAGTTTTACTGGGTTATGAATATTTTTTGCAATATTTTTATATAACTATATGTACTGGATATTAAACTATGAACATATTTTACACACCCACTTGCCGTTTATTAATATTTTTTTTGGAAATATTTGCGAATGTGTAATTACTTGTAATGAATTTTATACTTATTGTAAATTGTGTTGTAACACAATGCTTTAATGTTTATTGATCGATTTTACATTTTATGTTACCTACACAATTTATTTAAATACAATAATATATTTAAATTTCTTATCATTTATTGATCCTAGATAAGGTTATAAAAAATTTAGAGGCACTTAGCCACTCAATAAGTACCTGCTGTTGTTGACAATACTAACAGATGTTAAACGTATTTGCTTTATTATACTTAATTCTCTTCACACACTTTTTTATGTACCAACTATAATCACAAATTACATGAAATAGATAAAGAAAAAATCTTTTAGAAGATTAAATATAATATTTATTACCTGCTCTATTGTAGTTACATTTATTTATGACATTTTTAAACATCTATGAGTTGCCCAGAGCAACAATTACAGGGATAAAAATTCTTGAATTCTAAACTTTTATGTTTTGAGTTGATAAGGGAACTGTTAAGCAAATTGTCAAGTAACTTTTGAATCCTAGCTATATCGTTTTGTCTCGATTCTGCTTGCAAGTGCACAAATAGTTCTTGATCTTGCGCCAATTTCAAAAACAGGTAACTTAACTCCTCCAAGTGACGTTTGACTTCATCACATTCTTTTTGGAATAATTTAATTTGTGCACTTCTTTCTTCATCTCTTTTTTTTAAAAGACTTCGTTGTTGTTGATACAATGCTACATATTCACAAATTGTATCTGTCTCAGTTTGCAATTGTAAAATTATATGTTCAAGTCTATGTTTCTCATCAGATAAATTAGCTACTTGATCCATGATGTTCATAAAACGCTCTTGGAGCCTCAACATTGCATCTTCTCTAGGAATTTCATCACTCTTTACTTCTTTATTTGAATTTATGGCACAATCACCTGAACACCCATTTGTTTCAATGAGCACTTTATTTATTTCATCTCCTATAACATTGTCTTTTAGCTCTACACCAACTTCCACATTACCTTTATTTATTACTGAAACAGCATTCTCTTTAGATTGTAGTATATTTTCCAAAAGTGTTTCATGTTTATTTTCTATATCCCTGTAGTTAGCTTGTAACCTAATCATTTCTTCATCTTTCGCTGTTAGTTTAGTCTGCATCTGCTTGGATATCTCATCTATTTCTGCGACTTTCAGCATTAGTTGTTTATTTAATTGATTTTCATGGGATAATTTTTCTGTTAATTCTAATTTATCTTTTCCCTATAAAAATGATATATAATGGTAAATAAATATTAGTAATTTTATCAAAAACCATATCCACCAAAAATTTATTTTAATGTTCTCTAAGAGCAAAATTCTAGTAATACATACCAATTTTACTACAATCTGCTCTAGTTCTTCAATATCAGTTTTCAGTTTCTTATTTTGTTCAGTGGCTCGTTGTGCTGCAACTTTGTCACTGGCAATATCAGCATTTAACTTTGTTATATTTTCATGAGAAAGTTCCTGCAGCTTTGTTTGATTAAGTTCTTGAATTGTACAGGCTTTAATGCTTTCTTCATATTGTTTTTGTAAATCAACATACTTGTTGTTCAATGCATCCAGTTCAGTCTGCAAAATATAAACATAACTACAAAATATTATATTTCTACAATAGGAGAGATATTCTACCTATAGATATTTCTTTTATATCTAACATAGATAAAAATCACAATTATTAAATATTTAAGGTTTTAATTTTATCAATGCTTAGTACTACCTACTTACTTGAAGAGCTATTACTTTATCCTTCAGTTCTTGAATGTTAGAGTTATTATGTGATTCAGCATAAGCTTCACTTTGTTGCCGATAATTTTGCATACGAATTTCCATTTGACCAATTTGTTCGATTAGGGCACTCTCTCTATTATAGAGGGCTTTAACTTCTACTGATAGTGCTTCATTTTTTGATGATTGTATTCTTAGTTGCTCATTTAATCTCCCTACATAATGTTCATAATGTGAATTGATATGATCCTTGTCTTTCAATGAACTTTCTAGTTGATGTTCTAGCATTGCTATCTTTTCCTTCAATAATTCATTTTGTTCATTGTCTCCAGTATTTTGGCTTAAAATAACACTAGTATCAGTGGTAAGCTGTTGAAGCTGCAATGTTGTTACATCCAGTTGATTTTGAAGTGCACAAACTTGGCTATGCAATTGTGCTACTTCCATTTCTTTTGTTGTCAGCATTGTTTTTGTAAATTCTTGTTGTTCTGTTAAATTGTTATTATCATTTTTCAGTACTTTTATCTCATTCCTGAGTTCATTTATTAATGCATCTTGGGTGGACACAGATTTAGTTAACATTGTTTGTTTTGTATGAGCTTCATTTAACTTCAATTCCAAAGCAGACAATTTTTGTAAATTAAAATTATTTTCATTAGCTTCTTTGTGAAGAACAAGCTCAAGTTGTGATATTTTAGACTGAAGCTCCTTATTTTGAATTTCAAGATTAGTCTTATTAGAAATTAGAATTTCTGTTATGTTTGAATAGCAATTTTCATCACTTTTGACTGGGATATTATAATTATTGTTGCGATGTTCGTATTGATCAAACTTAATATCATCATTCACCAGTGGAATTATATTATTGGGTTGATTGGTCGAATTAATGTCGTCTTTTGTCATTATAGATTGGTCTCTATCATTTTTATCAGTGGGTGTTTCACAAGATGATACAGTGTCTGAAGTCTCGTCTTTTTGTACTACAGACTTTTTTTCTTGGTGATCTCTCAACTGCAAAAAAGAAAAGGTGATAAACCTATACGACTATTTCCCTAAATATTTGTACATTATATGTTTACCTTTTTTCGCGCATTAGCTAGTTTAGTGGCCCTGTCATCCATTATTTAAACTTGAATGTATGGAAACTGATCGGAAGAAACCCAATAACTTGTAGTAACTCAATGGAATATTGTTAGTTTCAATCCTTAGTAATAAGAAACATTGTAGGACTTGTAGACGTACGATGTATCTCGTGAAATTCGATGATAAAATGTTTTGTTGGCAGTAGTACTTTGACAATGTCACATCACTTTTTTATAGTTATTTCAAGACTTGGATTCTTTCCTTTCGATTTTCATGTAATCTCAAATTTTCATAAAGTAATAAATAATAAAAAAAAAAGAATCAAATACTATATTTATTCGTTTATTACCTATATAGGTTTGAGTTCTTATCAAAGTTAAAAGATTTCGTTTGTATTTGTAAATGTGTGAATTTATATATAGCTATAGAAATAATTCTTACAGTTGTGGTAAAGAATATAAAAATACGCCCATAAATCTATGAAGCCCATAGAAACCGACAAAATATTGCTTCGCAGTAATATTTGATTTCTCTTCAGTGAAGTTTATAGCTATGATGTAACCTTGTTGTCACCGTTAAATAAGGTTAGGCCAAAAAACAAGCATCAAGTACGTGAAATCAAGTATTTACAATAATAACTGTCACGCATGTTGAGTCTTGACGTCTTTTTCTGACGTCTGTCTTTTTACATTACAAAGTGGTGGAAGGCAGTGATCTTCTTCAAAATGGTATGTTTAACCTTATTTTAATCATTAAAAATTCTTGTAATCGATTTAGTTCAAAAAAATTTGACTGCGGAAAGTGATCCATGAAATAACGAATGTATATTATAAGTGTTTATTTTTTACTGTGCGAGTATATAAACAATGAATTTAATACAAACTAAAACGAAACATCAGTTTAGTTATACAAATTTTGACTTGAATTTACATAGTGTAATAAGTCAGTGATTTCAATATAAAACTTAATAGAAATCAACAAAAGCACTTATAACCTTAAACTTAATTTATTAATTAATAGTACAATATGTAAAAGTCGATTATGTGCTTATCATATCCATTAGCGTTATTATAAAGCAGCATTTATAAAATTTAAATTTTGTATTCCGACTTATCTGTAGGTACCTAATTTTATTTGTAATTATATGTTATCAATTGCAAATTGACTAATTGTTAATGTTTAGTTTATGTATTCACACATTTGTTTGAACTTTTAGGGGAAAGTAAAGTGCTCAGAATTACGTACAAAGGATAAGAAGGAACTCTTCAAACAACTCGAAGAGTTAAAGATTGAATTGACTAACCTTCGGGTGGCCAAAGTTACAGGAGGAGTGGCTTCTAAACTATCCAAAATGTAAGTTTTACTTATATTCAAGCTTGATTTAGTCTTGAAAATATGCCTGGCAAACTTTTGACCTAGAGGCAACCATGGTCTTGATACCATTTTTGCCTCAATTTTATCTTTTGAAGAAATTTCTTATATTATCCAATATATAACCAATCCCAGATATATCCTGTTATATATGTGTCTGTGACGTGGTGACTTAGAACACCAGAAAAGAAAATAAAACATCACTCATGATTCAAACTATCTCAGCTATTTATTAAGTATATTTTCCCTCTTTTAAATACCATAACTTAATCTTTTGAAGTAAGCATTACTGATTTATTTGGTAATGCCTACATAAATTGGTCGAGAAAGTAAGGAGTCATTATAATAAACAACTTCCTTGAACTTCATGGAATACGTCAAAGGCATGCCTTATTAATGTCACAAATAATACACATGGCAACACATATGGCAATTCAACTCCATATCTGCGTCAGAAATCAACTTCGTATATTTATATTTACTAAGAGCTTTTCTAAACTTTACAACTTTATTTCCAACAAAGGTAATAAGTACTAAAGTAATTAAATAATAAGGTTAAACGAATTCATAGCACTGTAAAAAACAGATTTTAGATCTAGTAATAAGACCAGCTTTTTCTTTTTAAAATGACATTTAACAATAGTCAATAGTTTAACTATAAATTGTAATGTAGTTATACGCTGTCTGTCGCATTATGACGTATGTCTAAATCATCAAATAATAAAAAATTATAGTGGGTTGGTAAAGCGCAGAAGCAGGATATAGAGTGGTTAGCTGAATTTTCGATCAGATGTATGTAGACGCCATATGACCTTTTCGTAGTTCTCACCGCAGATTCCATGCCATTGAAAGCGTATTGTAGATCTGGCTTGGTTTTGTTAAGAATAAAGTGATAATAGTTATCATATGCAATTACAACATATTTGTTTTTTATACAATATTTTATAACAATATATACTATATAATTTTTGTTATTCTTTATAGACGCGTCGTAAGAAAAGCCATTGCACGCGTGTATATTGTATATCATCAGAAGATGAAGGTTAACCTTCGCAACCACTACAAAAATAAGAAATACAAGCCATTGGACCTCAGACCGAAGAAGACTCGTGCTATGCGTAAAGCACTCACCAAGCACGAGGCAAAAATCAAGACACGAAAGGAGATCAGGAAAAAGTCCTTGTTCCCTCCGAGGGTATACGCTGTTAAGGCTTAATTAAACTCTTAAATAAAAATATTATCTTTTATTAAGCCCATCACTGTATTATAATAAATAAAAGGAAACTAAGTTAAGTAGGTATCCAGTTGTAACTTCTTAGCCCTTTGAGTAGGGCCATTATTAAACTCTTCTTCTTAGGGATAGGCTGGCATGTTCATGTCAAGCTTTGATCACACTAAATAAGAATTCTATAATTAAAAATTTAATTCGTCCTATACATATATAGATAATTATAAAGATATAGTTTTAAACATCAAAAATGAGACGATCTTCAAGATCTGCATTATTCGTTCTCGTATATACGTCGCCGATCGAATGGCATCGAGGTACGAGCAATCATCATTAACGACGTCCGGGCGCGCAGCCTCCAAATTTATCTCGGGAGTATCGCATAATTACAAGATCGTCCACCCAGAAGTAGACTCGGCTTGCAGAGCTCCAAGGGCGGACGTCCCCCAATCACGAAGAGAACGACTTGGTTGGCTCAGTAGGCCCATGTTCTCAAAATTTTATATATTTTTGTTAAAAAGTTTTCCTTGTTTTAGTGACAAATATTACCTTTATATTACAAGAATATTGTTTATTTATTTATAATCTAAAATATAAATTTAAATTAGCTGCTTCCAAGTACTTATTGAAACGGGTAAAAACCCCGCATCATTGTGTCTGAGTTGGAATCTAGATTAGTAAGGAGGCCCGTTAAGGACAACAAAATTAATTTAAAGCCAATATAGGCAATGTTGGTTTGGTGGACAGTATTTTTGCGTCATTAGAACTGAATAATTGAAACCTGTAATGAAATTATTTGAAAGAAAATGATTTATTGCACAAATACGATAATATACAGATTTATTGTAATTTGTAGATACAGCTAAATTTATTTATATTTGATTGGTGTGCAGAGCGTTTATTCATATGGATGAATTCGCTGTTTAAACTGGCAGTATTCGTACATTATCAATGTTTTTTCATAAAATAGGTAATATTTTCAACTTAGCAATTCTCAAAGATCTTCGGCTTCGGACGGCAAAAGCTCTGCATCATCAAGGACGATTAGTTGTAGCAGTTCCCTAACACTTATAGCAGGGTCTATATAATACATAAGTTGGAATCCGCAATATTACAAAGCAGTGTCTGTTTTTATACTTTAAATAACATAAGATTTTAAGCTAATATTATCGCGGAAATTACACGTAACGGGTACTGACGATATGCGGTTTTTTTTAAATTGCCTTTATTGCGACCCAGTTACATGGATCGCGGTAACGGCAAAACTGCGGTAGCGGTAGCGGAGAAATTATTTACAGGCACTAGTGGTAGATTAGTCTATCTACCCTACGTCTAGTTCGTTTTTCTTTTTTGTTTACCATATCAC
>DWKL01001337.1:0-14899 GCA_018249415.1 Phareas burnsi | reverse complement strand
CCCACAGCGGGATACCCAACATAGAAATCGTTTATCGAAAGAAAACATAATATTTACTGCATACAAACTTCCTTTATATATCACCATCCCCTAAAATAATTATACATATTAAGCAATCAAAATTCATAATCACGGTCATCATTAACTATTTTATTCCAGTGCTAGAAACGGAACTCCTTTAAGAATGAGAAGGGTCAAGCCTATAGTCCACCACGCTTGTTAAATGTAAGTTAAGGGTAACTAAGCGGGTTACAAAGAACTCTCAGACATATAGCATTTTTTCCGATGTTTTCCTTCACCCTTAAACCAAGCGATAATTAATATCTAATAACTTCGGGTTAATTTTTAACTCTGAAGTGAATGCGGGATTCTAACTAGTATTTAAGACTCACCGACAACTGAATATCCCTTCGGCCTGCAAGCCGATGGCCTCGACGTCAGCGCGGCCGATGCTGTCGGTCTGCTTGTCGCCGGACTGTTCGAACTCCTTCTTGAATATGGACAGCAGGCAGCTAATTCGGTAGTCCAGTCGCACGTCTAGGATGAACTGGAGCAGAAATAAAGGTTACTACGTTATAGAAATAGCGATTAAGCATGCACTGCACAGAGATACAGTGGTGCAGTAGCCGTCATAACAATCTGCCATGAAGACGATTCCAAATACGATCCACGACCAGGCAGACCACGAATTAATAAATTTGGATTTCTATTCAGTGTCTGAGTGTTTATGTGTATCTGGTATCTATAATACAGGGAATACAGGTTAGGAAAGGATAATTTCTTTACTTATTTTATATGGTAATGATAGCCGAGTGGTTAGATTGGTATGTCTAGACGGTACGGTAGAAATTTGACAATAATGGGTTAGTGAAAATATACTATTTTGTATGATGAAATAAAATGATGTTTAATCTGTAATCCATGGCCAGTTATTACAGACATCAAATCTAACATAATGCGTCAGTGGCAGATTGTCGACACACTTGACTATTAAATTAGAGCAATGTTATATAAATGTGTCTGCATTACCGTCAAATTATCGCATAACCTTGAGCTAAAATAGTACCGTTTACTTTCTATAACATAGGATTATTGTTACGGTGATCCCGCATTATCTACTAGATTGTTATTATATATTGCATTTATGCCGCTGTGATACGTTTTGAGGGATGTGATAAAGGTGTTTAGTAAACTTAGTCCTCTAGTCTAAAAGACTAAGTTGAAACTTAGTTTTTACGATGAGGACTATGTTGGAACTTTGAACTAAATCGCAATGATCTGGGATCAACTTAAGTAAAACTCTGTATATATTTGTATCTGGTTACAGCTGGAAACGGATAGAAGTGACCACAGTCAAAATTGGTTTATATAAGTACCTGTAAAATTTCGATGATCTTCAGTTTAGTGTCCATCACCAGCGGGTGCTTCCGGGCCAGAGCCAGCGCGCTCGGGCTGCGCTGCGGGCCTGTCCCTCCCACTACCTGTAATGTGTAATTAACGGCTCTTTACGAAATCATCCGCTACCGGCCAATTCCAAAGTTTAAAAATTATAACAAAAGGGAGATTTATTGTACTTATGTGACACACTATAAATAGTGAAATAACTATGAAAACTGGAATGAACTAACTTTTATGGAAAAACCAGTGATAAAATTTTGTACTAACAATAATATGACGAATTTTAATTGTACCTTGTGCTAACAAGAATCACAAGAATTTTTATTGTATCTTGTATTAACAAGAATGACACGAATTTTTATATTACAAAAAATGACCCTACATAAATAACAAGCTTACATTTCGTGCGACGGAACCAAGTGTGATGGACGTCATAACAGCACCCATGTCTCCGATGCTGCGCAGTACTCCGCCCTCGGCTATAACCAACATTGTACATTAATTTCTACAATTAATAGACAGATGATATAATCGAATTTTATCGCAGCTGTATTACAAGAACCGAATAAAATAAAATAAAATGTGAGTGTCGTACAATAGCCATACATTTAAATCATTGACTGTAGGCCTTCTTTATGACCCACTACTGGGCACGGGTCTTTTCACACAAATGGGAAAGTACGAAGCATATTCCATCACTCCTACTCCAATGTAGATTTTAATCAAACACGCCCTATGGAATTATTTTTTAACACAAATTATTATATGTTTAGCATATCACCCAATAGAACGACAAAATTCCGTTTTTGTATTTTTTATTATATAATTTCAATTTTTTTTTTACTTAAAACGGCTGTGTGAACAATTGTAGCATGTTTTCTATAGATAAATCCTCCATAATGGATACTTATGATATCAACAACTTGTCATATCAGATTTGGCTTTTTTTTGCAATTAAGTCATCGTCCTATTGGATGAGCGATATGTGTACAGTGGTAATAAATTAGGCTCAAGAAATGTGATTAGTTAAAATTCAATGACATTACACACATTTTTTATTCAGACACTATTGCACTAAGTGAAGCCATATTTATGTTTTAAATCTATAGCAATGAATACCAACATTACATAGAAATAAAGTGTAATTAATTAAGAGTAAATAAAGTGGTGTTATTTGAAGAATGAAATCATAATATAAGTGTTCACAACATCTAACTTACGTTTGGTGATATCTTCTTGTGATGCTTGGAAATTAAAAGATTGTTTCATACTACATCCATATTCAAATTTAAATATTAGTTTTAAATATAACATATATAGCTAGATTTCATAATTTAAAATTATTGATATTGCAAGGTTTTGTTTGGTTAAATCAAATGAATCATAAACCTGAGGTAAATCTATTCATCATCAGTGAGAACAAGTACGATGGGCACACAATATGAATCTTATCGGCTTTAACCCTTTTTTTTATACCCCTTTGCTGGACACGGGTCTCTTCCCACAACGGGGAAATGCCTAGAGCATACTCCATCACCCTGGTCCAATGCGGATTGGTGGAGATACGGGTTAGTGGCCAATCCGTGTCGAATGTTTTCAATCCGCCCACAAGGCCTCCGACAAGGTTTGACGCCTGCTATCCAGTGACAACAACGTGGACCGACTTTACGTGCTCTTCGATACACGTAAGCGCGCATGAAATTTAGCCCCTAGAGTTCACCCATGAATCTTATTGTTACTTCTTAAATATGCCAGTATTTTTGATAGTTAGCTTGTTATAACAAAATAGTCAATTTATTATTATTTTCATTACAATCATCATCATCAACCTATTACAGCTCCTTACTCTCAGGTCACCACGCTGGCCAAAAGTGAAACGGTAAACTTCACACATTTGAAAATTTTATAGAGATTTCTCTTTCAGCAAGGTTTCCTGACGATTTACCGTCGTTATTAAATCTATTGATGATAAATTTCTAATACGCGCATAAATTGTCAAATCAGACATGCCTGCCCGGGATTCGAACCTTGAATCCAGGCATGAAGGGACAGGCTCTTACCCACTAGACTATTACTTTTTTCACGTTAGAAGAGTAGCAAACGAGCGTGCAGGCCAAGTGATGTCTAGTGGTCACAGCAGCCTATATGAAATCTCAAACAGAATTAAATCTTACATTAGGTTTTACTTGGATGCGTTATTTATCTTAAGGACCAAGACGGTCACCTTCCGTTCACCGTCCGGACTACAAGGATTGTGAGGACGGCGGTGGTAACTCTCCAGTGGAACAACATTACTAGAACCTGTTAAATTACTGCTTATATGCTATTGTAATACTTACATTCAACTTCACCAGAGAGAGCACTGGTCTCGTTGAGTAGGTCCATAGCCGTTACGCAGTCCAAGATACTGAGCAGGGTTTTCGTTAAACGGAGTAAATCGCTGAAACTGTAAATTATTTATATTAAAGCTCACTGTCTATTCTATATCTTCTTCTACTCTGTTTTACAGAACAAAGATCACTTTGTATCACTAGTGTGTTAGTCGGATAACCTGCACGCGGGGTTTCCTGAATCTCGTTCAATAACTTATTCTATTAACAGCCTAGAAGTTGAATTATACCAAACATCTGATTTTGGAGAACAGGTTCTCCAAACATTTCACTGGTTAGAAGCATAAAGGCAGAAGGAAGAAGAGAGGTAAGAGGAAGGTTTCTGGCTGCAACCCCGTTTTATGTAGCTCTATTCAATATGCATCTGTCCTCAATATCAGGGGGAGGTTTGGAGCGTACTCCACCACGCTGTTCCAATGCAGATACAGATTAGTGGTCAACCAGTGTCGGATGTTTTTAAACGATATTATATGATGTTTTCATAAGTGAATAAACACCTGGATTCACAACAGATGTCTTAATTCGTGATTTACCGGACTGGGGATCGAAGACGAATCCTAGGTACTCTAGAGTCCATTTTAGGGTTGAACCCTTACAATTCTGTAACGTTTGTTTGTCTGTACATCACAGCCATTTTATTCGCAGGCACTATCTACTACCTTGGAATGTTTTGAAGACCGCTAATAATTATATTAGCGGTTCGCTACCGCTGATAATATACATGTAACTGAGGTATAAAAAAATCCTGTGCACATATGAATGTCGAGTATCATTCGACACGTCTTCAAAAATTATATAGGAACTTTTAGATGAGCATTTATTTAGAAGTTGGCGAGATTTTTGCTGCTCTTAAGTTATAGAATCTCCCATCCCCTCCTCCATCTGTCATTAATAACTCTGAATTTTAGTCGAAACGCTTGTCCCGTATACGGAAGCCTATGCATCATCCAATACACAGTAGAAATTTTTCTTCGGTGACAGAAGACATTACTCGTTGCCGCTCCACAGCTGCGCAAGGTACACCACGCTGGCCAAGCGCGAATCGGTAAACTTCACACATTTATAAACTTTATAAAGACTTCGTTGGAATTAAAGATTTTGAGTAGTTTTGAGTTCTGGCATGAAGGTCTCCAAGTAGTTCTGTAGTTCTGAGTCTCACCTATAGAACCCGAAGTATATGAGCTCCCTCGCCAGCTTGACCACCTCGAACGTGAGCTTGTTTTGGTCGTGGTCGCTGAAGTACCACGTACGGGTGACCACGTTGCACAAGTAGTTCTCCACGAATAGGATGGTAGACGCGAACTGCTCTTTGACCTTCACGCGGGTCGCATCCGGTCCGCTCTTCACGCACTGGTAACTGGAGGCAAGTGGATTGCGGAAGAAAAGTGGGTTAAAGTTAACATCTTTACTATAATGTAACGTCAAAATAGTCCAAGGTTATCAATAGTAAATCAATAGAATTAAGAACTTAGTAATATGTAATAAATAACAGAAGAAGAGTAACAAACGAATGTGCAGGCCACTTAATTTTATGTTGTCACTCAAACCTCAAACCAAACTATTCTCTAACAATACTAAGTTCAATGTGAGGTCGTATATAGATGCACCACTACATGGTGTAAGTATACCCGTCAACCGCACCTCTCCTACCGAAACACAAAAACTTCTTCATCGCAGATTAAGAGAGCGGCAGTGGTACTTCCTCGGAAGAACTGTAATTCTACCGCCATTCAAATATAGAAAATAGATTAAATTGAAGTGTTAGTGATAGTATTTAAATCGTAATATATTGCTTATTAGTAATTATCTCCAAGCTAAGTTGTCTGTGGCGGTATATCCTTGTCTGTGTTTGTAAAATATATCACTATTTTTCTTCCCAAACAAAAAAAACGTGTTTCATAGTTAGTTTGTTCAAGATTAAAAATACCTTCTTTTAAGTTAAAATTATAATTTGCTGGAGTCATAATAGCAAATGTGATAAAAAATTATACTGGGTATTTTTGGGCGGATACAATTGGGTTTTGGGGGAGTCCCGTGGAATGAATTGGAAATCTGTGCATAAAGCTGCACGTGGCTGATGTCGCAATTTATCGTTTATATTATATGTGTATATTGGTTTGTCGCGTGTGCTGCGTGTGTAGTAAGGTGCAGTCTGGTTCATTGCGGGGTAGTGTGATACAGTGCAGCGTGGTACGGAGTGGTTCAATGTGGTCTACGAAGGTTCAGTATTGGGGAGAATTGTGCAGTGTATTGCAGTATGGTGCAGTGTGTATCAGGGTGGTTTAGTGAGGTGCAGAATAGTGCAGTCTGGCGCGGTGCGGCCGACTGCGGGCGGATACTGACTCGTGTATGTGGATGCGGTCGCACACCTCGGTCCAGAGGCGCGCGTACTTGACGGGCGTGACGGGCTCCTGCGGGTCGCGGTCCACGTGCAGGTGCAACATAAGGCGGCAGAACGACGCGCGCACCTCGTGCGATAGCGACGCGTTCGACATGCATCTGCGACGGCAACGGACAGGTTGATATGATTAGTACGGTTACAAGCGGAGATGTCTGGTGGCAAGACGGCTTTTCTTTCTGGAGGACCTTGGTTCTAATCCCACACGTACCTCTGACAATTTAATGTTGTGTGCGTATTAGAAATTTATTATTATTCATTTCATCGGTGAATAATGATATTGTGAGGAAACCTACATGTCTGAGTGTTTTCTGTAAATATCTCAAGAGTGTGTAAAGTCAATCAATCTACAACCGCAATAATAAACAAATCCCCTTATTACACTTCCATCAGCTTTTTGAAAGGTTCCCTGCTGGATATAGGCCTCCCCTAATCGACGCCACTCCAACCGGCCCTATGTCTTCTGAATCTAACGGTTTCTCGTTACCTTCCTCAAGTCATGAATCCATCTTATTGAGAGGCGATCTCGCTTGCTGGCTTAGTCATGGTGGTGAAACCTTTCTTCCTCAATAGTTATCGGTCATCCGAGCGATATGGCCGCCCCATTGCCACTTCAGTCTGCCACTTTTAAGAGTTGCGTCGATAAACTGAGTAAAACGATCGCAAAAATACGTACTTCGTAGAAACCTTACGTACGTATACTTAGGTAATCTTACGTATTAGTAAAAATCGATAAACTCTGATCAACCGGACAGGACCTATGGTGACGTACCACATCACGCTATAATATAGTGGACAATATGGTACGATTAGTGATGTTAACAACCATATTAAAGTCAAAGTTAACAGCATAGTAAAATTTAACCAAACCTGGCATGTAAATATCATGGTCAAAAACACATGTTATCATATATTAGTAAAGTGGAGAAAAAAATAAAATATTTAGTCAAATGTCGTAACAACAATAATAAAAGCTAACATAGATGTCAATGCCACGTCAAGTATTCGTTTAAATCATAATAGATTTTATTAAATAGATATTTTTTTGATTTAATTTTATATATATTCCATGGTTAAATTTAATCGAGGGGTTCTGATGTTCACGTTCACATTTGGTGTGCGTGCATCTCAGCGGTTGTCTGTGCTATTTACTTGAGTATGAGGTCGATGTGCAGCTGCGGCGAGAGGCTGTTCAGCGCGAGGTACTGGCGGTTGAGGCACATGTTGGAGAACAGGTCGAGCTGGTGGCGGTAGTAGTCCAGCACGGCGGCCGCGTCGCCGCGCGCGTCCGCCGCCGCCTCCGCCGCCAGCGCCGACAGGTAGCGCGAGCTCTGCGATGCGTCACCGAAAGCGTTTGCCAAAGGGATTTCGACATAAGATGTTAAGCTATTATCACGGAATTTATACATTTTAATTGTGTAACGGATATTCACAATATTCGTTTTTTTTTAAGTTATACTTCCTTTGGCGCATTTTTCTAAACAGATCAGAGGGTATTTTTAGCGTAGCACCAAGATGCGTGCGACGATGTAACACATTATTTGTTATTTTTATTTAAATGATTTTTTATTGAAACTTTTTTGTAGTATTTACTTTCACCTACTGGTCGTTTGCTCAGTTAAAAGTTGTTTGAATGTATAAAAAAATATTTTATTAATTACGCCAAAGAACTTTTACTTCTTCCATGCTTACATAAGTACACACACTCTTTTTAGCCTAGTTCCATGGACCGTGGTTACGGCAAAATTGCATTAGCGGAGAGCCTTGTCTACTACTACAAAATGCTTGACAACATTCTCTCTCCGCTCCTAAGTTTCGCCGTAACATGTCAGCTTCAAAACCACATATCCTGACTATCTGTTACAGAATTAAAATGCACTGTGACTTATTATAAAATAATATGTATATGCATGTACACCTACAATAACTGTTAAAAGATCAAAGAACAAGAAAAAGATTTCGCTGACACGTCAAGTACTTTTTACACACAGCGTGGCGAATTTCTAACTTATCTCATTCTTAGAGGATACTCATATTCAGCCATGAGACAGTAATGAGTATGGAATGTATTCATGAAATCTTATTTTTTTAAATCATATCGAATTTAATGGCTTAACTATTTCAACGCACGCTATTTCGATTACCTTTTTTAAAAAAAAGGAAACCTCACTAAGTTCTCCTCTATTTAACATGCATATCAGCAATGTGTGCACATAGATTAACAAATTAAATACTATTTCGTACAAAATTACAGGCACAATATAAGAATGTAAATTATAAATGTATACAAACCTTTTTGTTATTCCAAAATAACATGACTTCATCTTCGACCGTGATTTTGGTCCCTGAATCATCGGTCTCCGTGGTATTCTTGTATTTGGTAGAAACTAATCTGAAATAATTGAATAAAATCTTGGTAAAACGTGGTTTTTGATCGTGAAACGTGGTCAAATGATCATATATGATAGGTGGTAGAACTAAAGTCCGATCGGGGATGTACCACCGCCGCCTTTACAATCCGCCGTGAAGCTACATTTGCGTTTCGGTTGGAGACGTGCGGTTGTCGGACACACTTACAGCGAGGCGATCATCTTAGCCCTCAAGATTGTTGACGCATCTACGTGCAACTTCAGATACGGTCAGTACTGTTTGAGGTTAGATGTCGGTGTCTATGGGCAGCAGTGACCATTAACATAACATCTTCTAACATAAAGAAGTGCAGACCAGCTATAGTCAATTGATTATTCTCGCCCATAGACGTGTACCAACTCCAGCGTGGTTCATAGAGTAAGGCCAATTTGCTCACCTAGTCTCAATTAGTATATCGGCATTGTTAGCGCAGAGGACACTTTTGCATATGAGCTCCTGGGTCACGGCGATGGCCTTCTTGTTCGATATGCACAGGTCGCTCAGGTAGTCCAGGAAACGAGACTGCCAAGTCTTCATGTTCTTACGGACGAGGCCTATGAATACAAACAGCTTTGTTGAGGGGATTATGGGAAAGTTACTAAAGATTAGTCAAAGAAAATATTCTTAAGAATAACATAAAAGCATACGAAGTTGTATGACTGAAAATAAATTAAAAACGTTACTAACCTACAAAGGTCTCAATCTCAGAAGCAGTGATATGTTTTTCCAACAGTTTCCTGTTATTGTGGAGCAGCGCAGTGATGGTGTCCTCGGCTAAGATGTCATATCCGATTTGCTTCTGCATGAAGCCGAAGTGTTTCGCTATGTATTCCTGGTGGAAAGGGAATAAGTCAACATACACGGTGTTCAGTCAACCGCTACTGTATAAAATTTGCTACACTTATGCAGCGTGTAATTGTTATGTTTTCATGTTTCATGTATATAAGAATGTCATGGCAAAATAATTATTATGAAAATGTGGGTAGTAATAATAAAGATCAAATGCTAGTTTTTGTGTTGTATATTTCATTGTAGTTACAAATGGACAGGCAATGTAACACTTTATAGTGTCTTTACCCGGGATCCGGTAGAACACCTAGGCGTGTGGTATAATCCGCGGCCCTGGACGCAGATGAGTGCAGTGCAGGGAATTATACAGTTATGTTATTCTGGTATTATAAAGTAAAAATACGTGTAGAGGTAGCCCCGCTCTGCATTATTCGAACCGCAAACGTTCCTAAAAACTCAGCATACCTGATTCTTTCTATAGTCCTGTTGGCTGAGCCGCAGGATCCGGTAGCAGAGACGGAAGATGCACTTGTACGGTGCGTAGCGCGGGTCGTACAGTTCCTCAATTTTCAGGAACGGTTCTCCCTCAGGAGACTCTTGGAACGGACCCTAGAAACACATATAAAATAAAAATAATACAGTCCATTTAATCGGGCTGTCAACACTATATACATCTTAAATTACGGACTTTGAATGGGTTATTGATGACGGATAGTAATTGCTTAGAGATCAGTTAATCAAGGACGGATAACGGATCGTGGTTGGGAAAGTCTATTGATCCGTAAATTATAGAAATCGGGCCTTTGAGTTTTAGATATATGTATATGTACCAGGCAAAGCTGAGCTTGAAAGCCATAGCCAAAATGAAGAAGCGGTGAAGAAATGATTCTATATTCTTGTCATGACTCATAACCCACGTGCCACTTCAAATGGGGAGCTAGCTTCAGCTTAAGACTGCTGGATCAGCTTAAGCTTCAGGTTAAGACGAGAGCATTGAGACACTGGCGGAAACGCGGAGATGCTTTGTGGCGACGTGTACGACGGAAGACTTCAAATCAATTAATTTAAATTGCCTCAAGTAGACACGACTTACCTGACCACATATTTACATCGGAACAGGCAGAAATAGTTGTACGATCTAAAGGATCTTAACCCTCATACCTGTAGAATCTTGAACAGCTGTCGTAGGATATACTGTTCCCGAAGCAGCTTCTGGCGGTCTCTGTTCGGGTTCTCCACCACGAGGTCCAGGGCTTTCGTCTTGTTCGGTTCGTTCTCATATCCGGCTATGAAGTATACAATGTCTTGCAGGAGACAGGTGAGAGCTCTGGAGAAAAGGAAAATGTACTTCTAGTATTAATGGGACGTTGTCTAAGGTATACCTGTCTACGGATTGACCGTATCTATGTTTCTAAGATAAAATAAAAGACTGTACTGAACTACAAAATAACTACATCCTACGCGAAACTTATTTACAATTAATATTAAGCTATTAATAATTAGGTCATAGCGCAAATGATGATTCGGTCAAATATACCTGGTAAAAACCTGATAAAAAAATATATTCAAGCAAAACCAGCACTTACTTCATCTCATTATGCTCTATATTCCCGTGGTGCAACTTGGTGGACAAGGCCGACAGCACCTTGCACGCGTCGTTCGCGAAGTCCAGGTCCCGCACTTCGCTGGGCGACACCGATATCAGGGCGAAGGCTTCCTTATCCTCCTTCACTACTGAACACCCCACCTGGCACAGTGTTTCACTAAAATATTTGCATAACAGGTTTCAATATCGAATGTAATCCGAAAGGGCGGCTTTTTTATTTGTATCTCGCATTATTCCCTTCGCTATATTACAGAGGATAAGTGAAGGGCAAACCCATTTAACTTTTTTTAAGTGAGATGACTAGCAAACGAGCGTGAAAACCAACTAATGTTCAAGTGTGATGTTAAGTGATCACTGCAACCCATGGATACCCACATCTAACCTCAAATAGGACTGAAGTCCTAATTGAGGTCTTACAGATATGTTACTACTCCTGAGGACTAAGACGATCGCCTCGCTGTAGGTATACTGAAACCGCATCTCTTCAACCGAAACAAATATAGTCGCTTCTTAGCGAATTGTGAGGGCGGTGATGGTACCTCTCCAGACAAACTATGGTTCTACCACCTATTAAAACCGCAATTTTGGATTACATTCATTATTGATACAAGTTATATATTATGCCGAAACTCAATGCAGACAAGCGAAAACTCATGATGAAAAAAACCTCCCACAGGTCCAAAATAATCGGGGTAACCCTAAAAATACAGGTGAGTTATGTTGTTTAAACTTTTATGATTAATGATACTAACGAAACTTCCAATGATAAAAAAATTACATATCAAGTTAACAACAAATCTTATATAAAACGGAAATGTATTCAAGATATGTATTTGATATATATTTAAGTTTATATTTATATAGAATATTGATTACCTTTGACATGACCGGTTTCTCCTCCTCCTTGTCAATGGGTATAGATGTTGAATGTACCCACGTGTGTGTGCACAGGTGCTGTAACCTGCAATTTAAACACACTCATAATAATATATAAATAAAACGCTCACTACAGTCACAGCCCCACGCTACGATTCCCTGTGGTATGGATGCCATGGACACATATCAAGACGCGTACTCTAACACCCAGATCCAGAACAAAGATCTAAACTCATTATTTAGATGTCTAACTGACTGGAAATCGAACCCGGAACCCTCTGCGCGCCAGATCGATATGTTTCCTGTTGCACTACGCATATCGTCACTTTGTACGATACAAAAATATCATTTTTTTTACCATTTTTGTGCTTGTTCGTACGGTCCAATATTGGGAACGGCTAGACGGGGCCTTACCGGGATGATAGTTTCTAGGGAAATACATAGACAACTTTGTATCGAGAGTGGATAAAAGCTAGCAAACGCTCATCTGTAATATTATTTTCCATATTATTTACCTTACGTAACTGCTTTGAGGCACCGGCGCATCAGAGTGGGTCATCGTGGTTGGGTCCAGCTCGAACAGGGTGGCTATCTCTGACGAGTGCGGCACCGACACCAGCTGGTACGCCGGCTCGCCAGCTTCCAGCGGTGCATCCCTGGTGGTCAGTTATTCAGTTATTTATCAAATTAAGAATCAGAAGCAAATGTATGTACATATATACACGCGCGCGTGCTTGTGTATGTACATATATATGTAAAGAAATAAAAGTAACAATGGTAAACTTATAATAAGATTAACAATGGCAGTGACGGTGTTGTGGGCTGTGGTTTCCTGGTTTAAGGAATGTGGGTAAATTGGCAAAAAATAGGTATGAGACGTTCCAAAATATTTCTCAAGGTTAGCACCTGTATCCTATCGGCTATTCGATCTGAAGTTCTTACTCTAGTCTAGGATTTCAATCCGTTTTGTGGTTGGCTACAGTCAATGTGACACATGTGTACATGAGCGGCTGTGATCGCTCACCATCGGGTGCTATATACACGTCTGCTATTTAAATTTTATAAGAAAACGAAACAACGGAAACTTACTGCGGTCTCACGCAGGACTCCGCCGCCAAGTAATGGCCAGTGGCTAGGTGTTTGAATCTAAAGATGGAGTTCCAGTGGCCCGCGCCGCCACGGCAAGGGTCGTGTTGGACCACCTGAGGAATAACAGTGAGCTATTATAAACGATGTCCATAACGATATATTAGACGAGATTGAAGATGCTTAGTCTAGAAATCCCAAAGTTTATTTTTGACTTTGCTTTGACAAGTATGACATGACATGAGAAATTACAAACTTAATTAAAATACAAGATATAGGATAAGAAATGATAGTAATTAATGATAGAAATAATGGTAGTAATGTGTTAGTAATTAATTCGTATGTAAAATAAACCATCCAATTTTTATAGGGTTATATCTTGTCAAACTTTTTGTTTCTGCCAACAATAATTTATTTTGCTGAGAGAAAATTAAATTATAAAAAGTGTATTGTTACAATTAAAAACTGAATTAAAATTCATATAGTGTCCTCAATATTGGAGTAAAATAATCTACTCGTCTTGAAACAAAACATAGTAACCAAGGGTTGCTTCCAGGCTTGCTGACAACTTTTCTTTCTAGAAACAACCACCAAGCGCCGGCTTTTACTTAAGCATTAGCTTAACTAAGTAACGTATATAAAATAAAATGTCTTGAAGAACTCTAGTGCCAAGTGAGGATTTTTTCAAGAAAATACAAAGCAACAAGTAATCACTTCTTTATAAATACGGGTATAAGAGCGAGTGGCTACCTCGATCTCCCAGAGCGCCTTGCTGCTGGTGGCGGCGGTGGCGCTGGAACGGCCGGTGGTGCGCAGGAACACGTGCTGCCGCTTGCGATATTCGTCCATGGTGAGAAACTTCTCCTGCTCCGCGTGGAACAGCCGCACAACGTCGCCGCCCTTCAGGATCTCCTCCTGGTTCTCCTTGTGCTCCAGGAACAGCGTCACCTTCCACGACGACGACGAGTTCACCACGTTCACCTGCGGACACGGAGCAATTTTTGAATTTAAAAGGTGACACAACATTGATTTAACTGAGGATACATTCCAGTACAACTATTTCAGCCTTACAGCAGTCTTGTAAAGTTGGTCGCTTTTTGTACAGTACAGTCGGGACCGTACCGTAGACTGGACCTCTATTGAATTATTGTGCGGTCATTAAGTGGGTTAATAATTACCTCCCTTGTACATATAAATATAAATTATATCAATTGCGTGTTTATTGTTTATTTGGATACTGATTTGATTCATTTCGTTTTCATAAATTAATATCAATAATCGCACGGTTGTGGCACATCCGCCATTTTGACGTCAGGCAGGCGGTATCCTTTATTACAGTAGTAACTTTCTTTTCAAAGAAATATATCTTAGTACATTAGTTATAACGCCAATTAATATTAGAAAAAGGACTGTAGATAGTGTCACTTATAGAGAGAACATATATATTGCAAAATATTTTTACGTAGTTCAATCAACCGGACCAAAGTTAGATTGTTATTCCATGGTATAGTTAACTGTACATACAGATAAATGTATATCTGCGCTGGAACAGAATTATACGCTTAGCTAATTGGCTTAGATTGAACTCTGATATAATATTGAGCAGTCATAGGCATGAGCTTACATAACATAGCTAGTTAACTTATTTAATACCATAAAGTGTATGTCTATTGGCTACGGGGAACTATAAGATTTAAAATATATTTAATTTAACTTAATAACTTCTAACGTTACGTAGTTACTGACTTCCAGCGCGTAAGTACATATAAGCAGTAAGTATTGTTTTAACAATAATGTTTTAATAATAAAAAATATTTCCACATTCCACTGCAGTACTCATCCCAGCGATTCAGGGAATACCGGTATTTTTTTTTTTGTTATATCTGTAAAGTAGCAAACGAGCATGCAGGCCACCTGATGTTAAGTGGTCACCGCAGGTATTATGGC
>DWKL01001336.1:0-14899 GCA_018249415.1 Phareas burnsi | reverse complement strand
TCACACACCTTCAAGAACTTTAGAGATAACTATCAGGTATGCAGGTTTTCTGAAGATGTTTCCCTTCACCGTTACAGCAAGTGATAATTAATTTATAACATACACATAACTATAAAAATAACGTGCGTGCGGATTCGTCGTAAAGTAACCCTGGCGGCTCCCATATAGACCCCCGCCGCGCCGGACTTCGCTTCACGCAAGACGTTTATGAACAAAAACAGGAGTCAGTTTGCCAAATTCTAAATTCGCAATAGTTCACATTCTGAGCACGTAGAGTTAAACGCGAATATTTGAGGTCACACTGGAACAGTTAGTGACCTTAGTACAGTTAGCGATTGACATCACATCGGATTAAGGTATTTTGGTTTCTCAGAAATAAAAATGGCCATAAAAAGTAAAATGGCGACCGAATTCTGTGTCACACGTTTTGAGGAAACTGAATGGAAATTTGGGTTTGATAGTTCGATTTTGAATACATAACTGTTTTTTCGTCTGTGATAAACGTAACCCTCCGTTTGTATGTGTTTTTTTGAATGCATGCCTATCACTTTGAGACATGTTGTGGCCAAACGTCTTTATGAATGACTTGACGAGATGAGTTAATCGATTTTTTGTTAATATACAAATGTTACATATAAAAACCAATTTAATTTTTCACCACAAGTCTATGTACCCAGTAAAGTGTTTGGTATCTAATACTTTTGTCCAAGGCAAAAAATGAATGGTCGTCAGATGTTAAGTGGTCATCGAAGCCCATGGAGATCCACAAGTAACGTCAAACGATTAAAGGCCTATTTAAAGACACAGATACGTATGTACTCCTCAAGACTAAAATGGTTGCCTCGATCGTTATTGTACCCGCAACCAACTGATACACAAGTATTGTTTGACGGTGGATTGTGGGGGCGGGTGATGTATTGACGTTGCAACCACCCTCGAAGCATTGGAGTTGACCCCGATTGCATATTTCCTCATTATACTATAATATTTTAATTAATATTATGATATTATGTGTATATATAACAATTAACGTGAAGATATTTATCTCTTAGAGAACAAGCCCGGGCTAAGACGGAACCTTGACCCGAATTACCTCACCAACCCTCTCCCGTGTTGCATATTGCCGTAAGGTATGAGAGACTTGGTAAGGTTCCTCTTTTGTTCGTTCGTGTGGGCGGCGGGGGTACTTCCCCGGACGAACACACCACACACATGTTCTACCACATTACATATAAAAAACAGATAATGGCGTCTCCATTCCATTTTATTCTTCTAGAGGTCATTAGCCTCGTGCGAATAAAAATGATTACAGTGAGCGGTGACAAGTTTAATACGTGAATTTGTTGCTAATTATCTGATAATTGTAAATTCAATCGATCGCCTTAATAGGTGACGTGATTACATTTCGAGTATTTTTATGATGGTAGATGTCATGAGTCGACTGTGGTGGGACCTCCGTCACCTGTGCTCCGTAACAGCGGAGTAGCTACTGCGGTCTGGCTTGAAGAGTATAGTGAGGAAGAGTAATGATTTGTTCTAACATAGACCTCAGGATATTTTGGATCGGTTACTTATTTTTTTTATCTTTAAAGAGTAACCGAACACTCTGGCTAACTGATGATAAGTGGTCACCGCAGGCTATGGACACCCAGGTCCCACCTCAAACAAAACCGAAATTCCATCTGAAATCGTACATAGACACGTCACCACTCCCGAGGACTAAGATGGTCGGCTCGCTGTAAGTGTACGCAGCAACAGCACCTCTCCAACTGAAACACGAGAAGCTCCACGGCGAACTATGATTACTTATAACGTAATAATGTTACAACCTGTTACGCTGGACTAGGATTCGAATCTCGCACGCACCTCTGATTTTTCAAAGACAATCTCATTGCTAATAAGCAATCTCTATGATACCTTATTAAAAAAAATTTAAAAAGAAAATATAACATAAATCTGGTACCGTTGGATGACCGATCGTTTATTCCAGATCCTATAATTCAGCGACTGGACTAGGCCAGTCCGGATCCGAAGTCCGCACTCATAGCAGCCCTTGGATCAGTTACAATTCTATACCCACTAATTCAGCGACTGCCTTAGGCCGAGTGCTGAACCTCACAGATGCTCTTGGGTCGCAATTCCTAGTTAGAAGAGACGGGTGGCTTCAGGTCGCGTCTTCCAGCTTGCTCAGGAATCACTCTCCCCTCAAGATCTAAGTCTTTAGTTTCGACGAAGCCGTTCCAGGCTCGCCACCAAGATCGGTGAAACTGTCTCAAGGTTGATGACGTGTGATGTGGCAGTAATAGATGGCAGAATCCTTCGTCCAGGGAAGTACCACCAAAAAGTTATTTACAATAAATTACATGTAGAAAGTTAAAAATCATAAATATTCCTAAATTAAGCTAAAAACGACTGGCGTGGCGCAGTGTTTATCGTACCAGTCTCTCGTGCAAAAGGCTTCGGGTTCGATTCCCGGCTGTTTGGATTTCGATTTCTGTTCTGGGTTTGGGTGTTTGTGTATCCGTCTTTGTGTGTTCACGCTAGCCACGACACGAGTCCTAGTGTGGGGCTACGGGTATCATCATCAACCCATTAATGGCCCACTGCAGGGCACGGGTCTCTTTGAGAATTGATTGGGCAAGTGTTAAGGCACAATCCATCATGATAATTGATTGGGCATCATGATAATTAATAAGAAGTGATAGGCTAGTGGTTAAGATTCCGGCCTCTCAAGCCGAGTGACCGGGGTTCGAACCCCGCACGCACCTCTAATTTTTCGAAGTTATGTGCGAATTAGAAATTTATTATCACTTGCTTTAACGGTGAAGGAAAACATCGTGAGAAAACTTACACGTCCAAGAGTTCTTTGCAAAGTTCTCGAAGATGTGTAAAGTCTACGAATCCGCACGTGGTGGACTATGGCTTAACCCTTCTCATTCTGAGAGGAGACCTGTAGCCAGCAGTGGGACATCAATGGTACGTTGATGAATTGATTGGGCAGGAATGGACCTCTCCCACCGCCCCAACCTCTTCAACCGAAACGCAAGAATTGCTTCACGGCGAAGTATAAGGGTGGCGGTGGCAACTTATTCTTACCTCATATGTAAGATAAAATCAGTCAGTTATTTTGCGTGATTTCTATTCTTCACAACTAATGCAAAAAATGGCGGGAAAATAGAAGTGGCGCGCTCCTCGTCCCACTTATCTCAAGGTTATGAATATTGTCTATGGATTTTTTTCTTGTTTCTAAGAGTATACATATACATACATACGAATGGAGAACCTCCTTTCCGAAGGGAAGTTGTCTAAAACATTGCCGTTATCAGTTGGCGGCATTTTTTTTCTACGTTTTTTCGCCAGCGACCGTCCATCTAGTCAAGTATATAACTAAAGGGTACCGTGGCGAATCTACGAAATCCCGAAACTTAGCGTAGCGGCTACTTGTAGTGCAGATCACATCTCACGGGCACGGCCAAAATGTAGCGTCAACAAAAAATGTATTAAATATTTTTATATTCAACGAAGTGACGCCCGCGACTTCATTCGCAAGATTGTTAACTTCACGCGGATGTAAGTAAAACTCTAGCGAGACTAATGCCCGTGTTTATAAAGAAGTAAAAGTAAGTACTTAAGAAAAATAATTCGTAATCTATTGTAGATTTACGATTGGGTATTTCTACCTTTATATTTTCATCAGACGCCCAACGCTGCAACTGGTCAGTGCTTTAACCATAATATCATAATTTGTATTGCTGCGGCATATATTTGATTAAATAAATGTACCTAATCTTTTTTTTTCTTCTTCTTCTTCTTCGTTAGTTTTTTCAGTGTCTTCGTTTTCGTCATTTTCTTCATTTACTTCATTTTCGTAATTTTCGGCACTCTTTCATTTTCTCCATTTTCTTCTTTTCCTCCTTTTCTTCTTCATTTTATTCTGTTCCTTCATATCTTCTTTTCCTTATTGTTCTTTTTCGTAAAATGTTCAGTCTAGATTACAATTATAATTAACTAAACATCCGCAATTTGTCGGCGCGTGAAAAAAATACAAATTGAATTTAATTGCAGTTTATATATTTATCTAAATTATTATTTATATATACCATACGGTTTGGTTGAAAACACCTCAGTGCATTTCTAAATTGTGTGTAAACAACTGCAACACAGTTCTTACAGCTTACGGACGTACAGAATGTTTTTTGTAATGTTATTTTGGTCAATAAAAATCTTTAATCTTTAATTGACCTCCCGAGCGTATGACGGTCCATACTACGGAGAGGTCAAGCTGTAACTACGGATCTACTTCCCGCTGTAGCATCGTTGCCATGGTAACCGTTGCTATGGTCACAATTCCTCTGGTGACCTTTGCTATGGTAATATTAACAAAATAATTTTTAGAAACAGGAAAATTTATCTTAATAGTAAAATCCTTTCTTAGTGAGGAGCGTCTACATCGTGGAGTGAGTAACTGCTAAATTTCCAGTCAATCGTATAATTTTAGATTTCGAGCATATGTAAAAATTTAAAATATTACTTATAATTTTTTTTGATCAGATTTTTTTGCTAACCGTACATAATCCTTCATTGGCAATTCTACGTACCTCTGTGATGGCGGGCAGTTTATATAAGGCACAAACACCTTGATATCCACATTCCTCTTGTGATGTTTTTGGAAGTGACAGTGTTGGATAAAAAAAATTGAGTGTTTATGGTAAGTTGGCTGAAAAAAGTTAAATTATCTTCTGTTAAAATATTGTGTAATCTGGTTTAAGTTCGCAAGGTGTTGCGATCGTTACTCTAAGAATGACCGCCAACGTATAGATGGGTCTTATGAAATTTTTTCTTAAATCTTATGAAAACATGAAAAAGTTAATCATGAAATTTTGCACAGCGGACCTTAAATAATACGGACGGGTAAGCCCCAAGAAAAGATTTTTGAAATTCATCTCTTAAGGCGAATTAATAGGGCATTAAACGTTGTATGGAATTTCGTTATTATTGAAGTAAGATGTTTGGAAATTGGTACATTTGAAAATGAAACATTACAAATGATTCTTAACAATTTCTTTATTTAATATATACTAAACTTTAGAACAAAAATATATATAATGCCTATTAAATATGGGAGATTTGCGTCCAAACTAGGTATACCTGTGTTATGGATCACCAGGTCTTGTTTTATACAAGAAAATACATATATAGTATGAAGTCAAATTTAAATTCAAATCAAACATATATTCAAATTCACATATTCTTTTAATGCAAAGTATAAATAATACATACATATACCTACAATTAACTTCAAGAGCACTAAAACATTTAATCATTTTTTTAAATGAAAATATTTGTACCGCTAATATACACACCCATCAAAAGATTAAAATATACTTACCTAATATTAAGTTTCAGACATTATTATATGTATTTTGTAAACAAATATATATATTCAATCAGTATCGATACTGGACACGTGTTTGTGACGAACACGATATACAATGTATACACGCGGATATGACGCTCGGTGTGATCCGCAACACGGTGCGCGCGCACCGTAATATTCACTCTCATCATTAATTAAAAACCCGCCACAAGATGTATAACTTCAAAAATATGATCAGAATTTTTTAATCTGATACTGTGAAAGAGTTAGGCCTGATTGTTAATTTTTTTTATATGAAAATATAGAATATAAGAGCTGGCAGAACTATAGGTAGAATTGTACTTTTGCGGTTGCTGGGCATACTTACAGGGAGACAACCATCTTAGTCCTCACGGGTAGTGGCGCATCTACGTACGACCTCAGATAATACTTTGTTTTATTTGAAGTTACATGTGGGTGCCCAACTGCTGCAGTGAGCATTTAAAATCAGGTGGCCTGCACGCTCGTTTCTTACTCTTCAAACATAAAAAAGTTCGACCGAAGAGGCACCACCGCCGCCATCACAATCCGCCCTGAAGCAATTCTTGTGTTTCGGTGGGAGAGGTGTTGTCGCAGGGTACACTTACAAGCGAGATGGCCTTAGTTTTCACGAGTGGTGGCACCTCTAAGTACGACCTGAAATAGGGTTTTAGTTATGTTTAAGGTTAGATGTCCAGGGGCCACATTGATCACTTGACATCTTTTTTACTCTTCGAAAATAAAACATATCCATAAACGTTTTCGACACTCATAGCCGCACAGTATGAGTGACCCCGTGTCATGGGTGCCATGGGTACATACAACGACAAGTACAGAAACACCCAAACCCAGAACAGAAATTTAAATTTATTATTTAAATGTCTGCTTGGCCGGGAATCCAACCCGGAACCCTCTGCGTATCAGACCGGTATGGTAACTGCTGCACCACGTGGGTCATCAAAATAGTTTAATTAATTATTTTTTAAATTTCATTGTATTTTTATCTCTATTTTGTTACCAATAAATTCTGATTTTTGAACAATTCTGATTTTCTTTCATTCTTTCTTTCAGATTTAAACAATTAGGCACCAAGATGCAGGTACTGCTTAGAAGTATATTATTTTCGACCATAATAACAACATGCGTATCTGCCGATCCAATCGACAGAGGAGTGAGAACTGGGGCGGTTTTGAAAATGTTGAGGGTAAGTAATCCTTTTCTAGCATTCCGGGTGCATACTCTATCACGCCGCTCCACATCGTGGTAGAGTATGCAACTTAAAACTTGTTATAGTTTAAGAAATAGTACAAAAAGCGGACTTTATGCTAAAATAATTCTCTGCTAATATTTAGGGCAAGTAGAAAACGTGGATGGTGGATAAAACAATGATAGCCTAGTGGTTAAGATTCCGGCCTCTCACGCTGGGTCTCCTTAGTTTTTAACACCCAGGTGGGTGGGGGTTCGAATTTACTCATCTGAGAGTTCTTTGTAAAGTTCCCGAAGGTGTGTGAAGTCTACCAATACTTTACTAATAAGCGTCACTTGGCCAGCGTGGTGGAGCACGGCTTACACCCTTCTCCAGTGTCCAGCAGTGAGTCACGTGATGTCGGATGATTTGTGTGTAGATTATATCTAATAGCGAAATGATAAGATTCGGTTACTTCGAGATGTATGAACAAAGTTTAAGCATAAGTAGTTGGTCCATGAATTATTTGTATGTTTTGTACATATAATGGGTCCTTTATTCATGACCAATAAATATTCCAGACGGATACAGTTTAAGGTGACATGGTGTCTTAATCTGTGTATTGTTTCCTGGCCGCCATTTTGAATCGCTATTTTTTTCGTATCCGCTGCGAAAATTCCATGTTTGTGACGTTTTATAATTTTTTTTCGTTTACAACAGCGGCGTTAAACGCTGTTGTGTTTTGGTGCTATGGGAGGGATACATACATAAAGCATTCTAACTTAGTTCTTAATAGTAGCATCGCGTCTGTGGCTGATGTTAGGTCCGACTTTAATCCTGTTTGGAGTTTTTGTTTTATGTGTGAAGCCTAGCGTCCTAAGCCTAAGCTCAAAAAAACTGAAGTTCTATCTATAGTCATACCTAGTTCTGTCACTGCTCGTGAGGATTAAGATGGTCGCCTCGCAGTAAGTGTGCTCAGCAACCGCACCTCTCCAACCGAAATACAAAAACGGCTTCACGGTGGATTATGAGGATGATGGTGGTACTTCCCTTGACGAACTAAAAGTGATGTGAAGTAACTAAGTAACTAAAACTAAGTATGATGTGAAGTCACTGTTGCTCATGGTCATAGTGTTTTCGGTGTATATGTTGATAGCACCCACGACATAGGTATCTTCGTATGTGGTTATTAATGTAAAAAGAGTAAAAAAATGTGCCCGACAATCGCACTTCTCCGAGCGAAACATGAATTAATCACGGCGGATTGTGGCCGCGGTACTTCCCGCGATTTTAAGTGGTCACTGCAACCTCATATCTAACCTCAAACAAACTAAAGTTCTGAAGTCGTACGTATATGTTATTACTGGGAGTGAGCTGGCCGCCTCGCTGTAATGCTCGTATTTATAAAGACGTAACAGTGATTAATTAAATAAAAATCACTACTTAAGGAATTATTTTTACTTTATAGTTTAGTAACTGCTTGAAGTTAGCGCTGTCAAAAATTAAAATCGCTACTCAAGCAACCAATCAAATCAAATCAACGACGATTTTTTCTAGAAACAGCGATGACTTTATCAAGAAAGTACAAAGCAACAAGTATTTACTTCTTTATAAATACGCGCATAATTGTTATATTCAAAGATTGAGGTATGTTTTATTTTATCTAAAGTTATTCCAGGCCTACTTAAGTATTTTAGCTATATTGTATTCGCTTTCCCTAGCTATTTTCGACAATCAGCTGTCACTTACGGTACACAACGTTCCTGCTTAGTCCCGTTTATTCCTTGAACGTATAGGCAATAAATCTTCAAATTTACCACTTTAACTGTCAACGGGCGTTCAGCTGACATAATAATGGAGTTAGACAATACCCTCACATAATTATTCAATTGTTGGCATCAAGCGCGACCAAGTTGACATTGTGAGTCTTGTTACTACGGTAGTTAACTATATTGGCGTTAAGAATAACTTGCTTCCAATTTAAGAGGGACTTGTCGACAAATTATTAGCTTTTGATAACTGTGGTATAATTGTTGTTTGGGAAAATATATAGTAAACATAAAGACTATTTGTATGTAGACACCAGTTACATTTTTTTATAATAAACCTTACGATAAAGCTGACGGGCTGCCTGATGCAAAGCAGTCACCGTCGCCTATGGACATTTGCAACACCAGAGGAGTCCCCAATGCATCGCCGGCTTTGACGGAGAGCTCTTTTTACACCTTTCTTGAAGAACCCCATGTCATAGCACCAGGAATACCTCAGGAGGAAGTACGTTACACATCTTGCACGTACGCGGTAAAAAAAAACATTCGTATAGGTATTAAACCTTACTCAATATGTAAGGTTAGTGA
The DNA here is from genome assembly GCA_018249415.1 of Phareas burnsi. Taxonomy (NCBI): domain Eukaryota; kingdom Metazoa; phylum Arthropoda; class Insecta; order Lepidoptera; family Hesperiidae; genus Phareas; species Phareas burnsi. The sequence continues at coordinate 5,961 of DWKL01001336.1, read as the reverse complement.
CAGAAATAAATGACCTCACAATAATATGTCTGTGTTGATAAATATATTTTCATTCTATTACTTTGAACGATTCTTTACAACTTACATTACGTAGGCAGTTAATGTATTCTATGATCTATGTAACAAACTTATCTAGGAATTTATCAGAAGCCGTTTAAGTTCCATACTTCGAAAGAAGTAAAAATAATATTATCGGCAATTTCAATAAATTCGCAAACAACAGAAGCAGGTACCCTTCGCTTTTGGCTTTCGTCAAAATAACTAAATCCTTATGTACTGAATAGAAAGTCTCCTATTGTTTCAAGGTCTCGTTATAAAGGAATAAAACTTTATAGCCCTTAAAAATGCCGCTTTCTGTAAGCTCCTGTCGGCGTTTCAGAAGTTAAAAAAATAGCTACTTGATAGAACAGACGATTGTTATTCAGAATTCGAAGAATGTTTTTAAAGTAGTAAACTAACAAAATGGTAGTGCACCTCGACATATGTCGAATATTTTTTACAACATACCAATAAATTCGAGAAAAGTCCAGAGTAAACATAGCTAAAGGCTCGCGGTAAAACCAAATACAATATTCTGAATAAGCCATCGATTGATTTCGCAAGATTAATGGTAGCACATTGTCAGCGGCACAGTATGACGAAAACGTTAGTAGAATTTGCGCAACTGAAATGTGTTTTATAACCAGCTGTATAAGAGCTAACAAATTTCATTTTTGAAACCTTTTTGAGCTGACAGAGCAATGAATGGTGTTTGCTGTTCTAAATTGTAACATCGGAAACTAAGCTCTATCATTAAAACGGCAGAACTCATACTGCAACTTACGAATAAACGTTGCTATATGACCTTATTAAGAGAAGAACTTGAAATGGGCTTCAATAGAAATTGATTTTGGAATTCGGTGTGAAATTGAAATAAAAGTTTTTTATTTGAAAGCTCACAGGCACGAGGTGGGGAATCGCTACGCCTAATCTGGCCACCAAACATTTATTTGTTTGCTTTTAAAAAACATGATTACTCTTGTTTGATTAAATTGAAATGATAGTGTGTAATGGTTTGCAAATATTATGACTTATTAATGTTACTCATATTAGGAGTGATGATTTATGTACGTATAATTATTGTATTTTTCCGCAATACTCACGACAGTAAATTGGAATTAAATGTTCTAAAATATCATTAATATCACTACTGATAAGTTAAATCGTATGTCTCAGTTTTTCAGGGGCCTTTAAAGATATAGATAATTATATACGGATCTGCTAATCTTTTCTTACAATATATGAGAAGTCTCTTAAGATCGACCCAGACGCAGTGGGAACTGTGGCTAGTTAGGTAGTATTTTATAAAATGGGAAAACTGTATCTTATATCTATTAAGTGAATAACATTTATATACCCGCTTATCTTGTTTTATTTCTATTTCAACAAAATATATCGTAAAGAATATTTAAATTAGTGGAAGAGATTGAGTAAACATATTATTTTCCTTTAAGATATTTGTGTCATATAAATGTTTCAGTATACATATTATACAGATCACTCGTTCGGATATAAAACAGTGATTTGGTAATAATAATAAATAACCCATATATCACACATAAAGCCGGTTCCACAATAGAGTCATGGGTGGGTGTGCGCGTGTTCGAGCAACAGATGCGGGAAGCGGGAGGTGTGCATATGTCGCGAACCTCATTGGACGTGCAATACTACGTACGTTGCATGACATGGCGATAAGCTAACTTTAGATATTTAAACTTTTCATAACATCTAAGTAATTTGAAAGCAAAAAATCCCTAATCATGCTTTAATATTTTTTCAAGTGTTTCCTGTTTGGTGTCCAAACCCTACATTTATGTTAAAAATATAGATAAATAAAATTGTATAATATATTACCATATGCAATGACAAAGTAGTCTTGGATACATAGTAGAAGTCCTTGATGACCCCCGTGACGCAGCGTTTACCAGTCTGACATGCAGAGGATTCCGGGTTCGATTCTCTGCCAAGTATACATCTAAAAGATTAATTTTGATTTCTGTTCTAGGTCTGGGTGTTTGCATATTTGTCTTTGTATGTATCCATGACATCCACGACACGGGGAATCCTAGCGTGAGACTATTAATCTATTATTATTATTATCAGTACTTAGTTTAAATAGCTAATATGTCTTAGCTAAGTTACATTTAAATTACAAATATATAAATATTAGAAATTAAAAAATATTGCAAATTTAAACATATTTAAATATTTAAAACAAACACAAAAATCATTTTTGAATTTTAGATGCTTCAACGCTGTTCGCTTTATTTATGTATATTATGAAACTGTTCAAAAACTACATAATTAATTTTTAAAAATATGTTTACTAAGTTAGTACGTATTACTGTGAATAATAAGAGCTAATATTATTTTAGGATTATAATTTGTTACTTGATGACTCTACATTCACTTATATCTTCTTAGCATTTCGAATACTAAGAATGGATACGCGTAGTTGCGTATTGCGTGATAGGGCAATTTAGATGCATTAGCTTGTAGTAAGAGCGTTATAAGAAATTTACCGATATAAGACTTACACTCTACTACGCATTTCAAACATGGTCTGTAAGATTTTTTGTTTTTTCACTTATGTATTTTATTTCCATAAAAGTGTACGTGTAGAAACAATTTAATCAATATAAGCAAAGATCCTTTGCGTACTTGAAAATAAGACTTAAAATAGCTTGTCAATATTGGGGGTAACATTATGCGTAGTTACTCCATATTTGTGTAGAGATTATTAGTATGGACCTCTAATGTAGTAGTCTAACTGTTGAATATCGTGTTTTATAAGCAAAGATTTATCCAAAGCTATATCAAGAGCAGTGATAGCCTAGTGGTTAAGATTCCGGCCTCTCAAGCTGAGTGGCCGGGGTTCGAACCCCGCACGCACCTCTAATTTTTCGAAGTTATGTGCGCATTAGAGATTAATTATCACTTGCTTTAACGGTGAAGGAAAACATCGTGAGGAAACCTGCACATCTAAAAGTTCTTTGCAAAGTTCTCAAAGGTGTGTGAAGTCTACCAATCCGCATTAGGCCAGCGTGGTGAACTATGGCCTAATCCTTCTCATTCTGAGAGGAGACCTGTGCCCAGCAGTGGGACATCAATGGGTCGTTGATATATCAAATAATACCAAGGTTACGTGTGCAGAAACGAGCTTAAATTTCCCGTCTAGTTATTTTGTAATTGCACCATAAATAACCCAACTATGCTATTGAATTGCCCACATTTTGTACGGATGAAATAATAACTTTTTAATTAATTTTGCAATATCATAATTATGTTAACCAAGCTGTATTTATTCCTAAAGCGGATACTGGTTGTAAGTAACAACAATAACTTTAAATGACGAACATATTACGATCGTATTGAATGTTTTTTCCGGATCCAAGAGGTAGCGCGCACTGCAATGGGTTGTAGTACAATATTATGTTCGAAGCGAAAGAAATTCAACGCACGAAACGTTTAACGCGGCACAGAAATGCGGTAACGCACCGCGATAATTTTGCAGCAAAAAAATAACATTCCACGTGCGATTTATTAATCGCAATTTTATTTTATGGTACACAGAATTTGTGGTGCATATTTGCACGAATTAGCGTTACAATGCGCACTAGACTTAAGTTTTAACTGTAAGGAATAATTTCAACGAATTTAAGGCACGGTTGCCTCGGGGCAGCGTTCGTGACTGCGTCTTATGCATAATTACTTTATTTGCTTCGTATACTTTTATAAACAGATTATTTTCACTGATATGGAATTTCAGTACACATTGTAATTTACAGACACTTATTTATGACTAAAAGTTCATTTTGGTATTTTTGTTTTTCATTTGTCAATATTTGTAATATTTATATATAAGCTCAAATATTTTCGAATAAATCACAAATTTTTAATCGTCTTCCAAACGAGGAAGATTATCAATTCATCTCTATTTTTTTATTCTTAACAGTGTGTTGTTTATGTTATCCTGGGTAACCCATATTTTGTGTTTTTGGACAAATTGGTGTCTTAGAGTTATGTATTTTTGCCGATATTGCCTTAAATTATTTAAATAAGTTATATTCTAACGATTTAATCAGCTGAACTGCATAATTATCGCTAACATTGGAATCGGCGTCGCACGCGCACGGTCACATACTGCGCCTTTGTGCGACCCCCGCTTCAACTGTTACGACGGGATGAGTTATGTCCGTTTGTTCGTTACACGCTTATACAGGGTGTATTTATATATTTTTTATATAATTAACCCATTACTAAAGCAGACGGGCCACCAGAAGAGTAGCCAATGCATCGCCAGATATTCTAAAACCAGAAAATAATTTTAAAATTACGATATCTGTATCATTATTTTGTCAGTTTATATCCTTAGTATGTCAATATAATAATTTAAATTGAATAAATAAAAATCAAGATTTAGAGGGTCCGTGATGCATGCAATACTTTTACTATATCGCCTTAGTAACTTTTTACTCATTATCTTGGTACATTATGGCATGTGGCGAAGTGTACGGAAATTTTGGTATCATTCTATAAAAGTAATTTAATTTCTGAAGTAAAACTACCCGGGTAAATAATTAGATATAATCATCATCATCATCAACCCATTAATATCCCACTCGTAGGCACGGGGCTACACTCAGAATGTGAAGTGTTAGGCCATAGTACACTACGCTGACCAAGTGCGGATTAGTAGAGTTCACACACATTCAAGAACGTTATAGATAACTCTCAGATGTGTAGGTTTCCTCACGACGAAGTGTGGATTAGTAGACTACACATACACACCTTCACGTACTTTACAAAGAACTCTCAGACGTGTAGGTTTCGTTATGATGTTTTTTTTTATCGTTAAAGCAAGTGATAATTAATTTCGAATACGTACATAATTTGGATAAATCAGAAGCGAGTACGGGATTAGAGCCCCGGACTTCCAGGGTGAGAGGCCGGAAGCTAAACCACTAGGCTATCACTGCTTATTAGATATAATAATTATTGCAAACTAAGGAAACAGCGTCGCACGCGCACTCACATATTGCTCTTTTGTGCAACTCCTGCTTCTAGTTGTATGACGGGATGAGTGATGTCGGTTTGGTCCGAAGAAAATTATACATGTGGAAAAATCATGATCGATATTATATTGTCCTACTATAACACGCATGTAAACCTACGTAATCATTAAAATATCGTATATTTTATTTTAGGTAATTTCATTTTAAAATCTTTCTACACTTGTGGTTTGTAAAAAGATACAATTAGCTGTAAATTAAGTATTGTAATAAATAGTTATACAATATCACATTATAGTAATAAAATATTACAAGAGATCAATCGACATAAAATTATATTAACAGCCTGTATAAAATGCAATCGCAAATGCAACACAGTGACACATATACGTGGCTTTACACTAAACCAATAATAGAATAAAATCAATCTATACCACCCTCTCTCACTCACACCAAGTACATGCAATCAATGATTTGCCTATACTCATGCGCACGCACACATCTAAAAAATATTGGAAATATCGACAATTGTAAACATTCATAGGATATTCGCAAACTATCCCCCCCGATGCATAAACTCTGTCCCTCTCATTCATTCACACCATTATATTCGTTTAGACTAAAGGTTAGAGAGAGAGAGAGTAAAACTGGTTTTATAACTTTGCAGAGGGACAATGGCGACGCTATTGTTGAAAGTACCCCAAACTTTTTTTAGGTCACATAAAAGTATTACATTTGTTAGGGTGGTGTAGCCTGCTGGCTCTTATTGCATTCGTTTCACAGTCAACCTAGGAGACGGAACATCTCCCACGCAGTGCTTTTAGTGAATTAATAAATGCAGTTTGTGAAAGTGATAAAAGTTGTGCTAACATAATGTCATCGGTTGCTACAACCAGTCGTGTATCACGTG
>DWKL01001335.1:0-14901 GCA_018249415.1 Phareas burnsi | reverse complement strand
TTATATTAAATTATTATGGGAAAAGTAACCATCCATCGTTTTCTTTCATTAAATTATCATGCGAGAAGTAACCATCCACCGTTTACTTACATTAAATTATTCCCGTAATCGCAAAACAAAACAAGATTTCAAAATAATACAGTAACCCCATATTAACAAACAGGACTTATTCCAGTCGTTGAATAATTTCAAATTCAACTCCAGGGAAAAAACCCATAAGGCTGGTTGATTTATGCTTCCTTGCTATGTAGACGCAATTTAAAGACCGGGGATTAAGAGCAAAAAGACCAATAAAGGCACAAGCCTTGACCTTTGCAGTTCGTTAACAGCATCGCAAAGGGCTCAAACCAGCCCTAGTAATACATACTTCCTTCCATTATTCTCACACGTCCATAATGATGCTTGCTTCAATTTTTTATAGGACAAGCAACCTATACATAAGGTCTCCAGTATATAAGATTCCGAGCTATTAAGCACTCGGTATAATAAATCAACAAGATAACTTGTATATTTTTGATAAAATCAATCGGGCGGAATGTCGATTTAATAACCTAGTAAGGTTAAAAATAACAAACCTTTTCACTCAATCTACAAAACGTCCACGGTTTCCGTATCACACAATACATATCTGTGATATGTATGGTTTTATTTGATTCCATTGCGTACTTAGCGCAAGTACTTGGCCTGTTTAAGTAAACCCAGTAAACAGTGGTATGGTGGTGGTGGATGGTATTATGACACTATGATTGCGCATTTTATCATAATATTTTTATTAATATTACGGTATAATGTACTATTATATCAGTCGCCGGGATGTTATTACCTCCTGAAAACAAGCCCGGGTAAAGCGGGAGCCGTCGAGACCCGAATTCCCCCTCCCCTCCTTTCCCTCCTCTGTGGTGCAGTAGTACTGTGAAGTACGAGAGGCCTCGCAGGGCAGGACGTGCCCCTTCCGATTCGATTGGCCTATTTAAATTATTATTTATTGTTTTACTTTAGAATCTGTACCATGATCGTTCAAATTTTGAGGCTTGTATGTGTCATCATCGAAGCGCGCTTACTCCGTGGCTTGCGTAGATCGTAACCGATCTACAAAGTTAAGCAACATCCAGCGTGGTCGGGAGTTGCATGGGTGACCGCTAGAGGCTAAATTTCAAGCGCGCTCCCGTGCTTCGACATTTTAAACTGTCGGTCTTGTTGTTATCATTGAATAGCAGTTGTTAAACTTTATTGGAAACATTTTTACGATTTGAAAACATTATCAAGGCCTTATTCAGTTAAAGGAGAGACCCAGCAATGGGACATAAAAAAGGTTGCAGTCATGTAACATTGTTTAAATCAATATTAATAAATCTTAAAAAACAAGTTTCTTCTTGAGAACAGCAGATTTCATTTTAATTGGTTTTCTATTTGTTACAATATCCACTATATATGTTTTATAAATATTCTTTAAAATTTTGAATTGGCTACTTTTTGCGGTTCAAAAGACAGCCTTTTAAAAATAGGACAGACGGATGGATGACTTATGTATAATAATAGACTTCCTTACGAAACACTAATAAAAATAAGGCGTTTCAAATTAGTCATCAAAGATGCCAACACAGCTGTGGCCTCAGAAAGCCCACTTATTCCATTTGGGGTCGGGGTATAACTATAGTTTGCCCGTGACCTCCCTGAAACAATACTCGTGTTTCGGTTGGAGGTCTCGTTGACGAGTACACTGACAGCGAGGCGACCATGTTTGTGCTCAGGAGTAGTAACGCATCTACGTACGACCGCAGATAGGACTTCAGTCCTGGTTAAGTTAAGATATGGGTGACCGTGAGCCGCGGTGATCACTTAACATCAGGTAACCCGCACGCTTGTTTGGTACTCTAACCATAATGGCTACTCAATATCAGATGTAGTTAGTTTACTGATTCCTTTACAAAACAAAAATACACAGTCCAAAAATGGATTTAATTATAATTTTCACAACCTTTCAAACAATACCCTTAATGTATATTTACATCGTATAACAAAAACATCAACGAATGTCGAATACATTGGGAGAACTTGAGAAACCCCTTTATACATACACAAGCCGGCGTATGGAAAACCCCTACATACAAGTCGGCGTATGCATCTAGCTAATAGAACAGGCTAATAAAACCTTGTAAAGGTCAAACATGCCTAACGTTTATTTGGAGAGTTGCGTTTGCAACATCTTCGTTCGTCAGGGCATGCTTGACCGCAAGAATGCGGCTTTCAATTCGAAGGTTACATAAAAGCTTTGCTTATTTTATCATTGTTAATGCCTTAGTAGAGCCGCACCGACCGCGCCGAGCACGCGTTTCAAACGGCGCGCGCGCATTCATACGTTTTCTAACGTGTTCGCTATTCCGCGATTCGGCAAGTGACTAATGAGGTTGACCCGATGTGCTTTTAACCTTAATTTTTTATCCACCATACAGTGACTTATCTGTGTGCCTGTCTAGGGTTTATATTCTAATCCGTGTCTCACAGAATCGGCAGACGCTCTTTCATGTTTGATAAAACATCAATCTTTCCACCTCACTTTTTTCAGTTCGACCTTGACATTACAGTGACAGAACGAAAGGTTACTGATGATGTCATGAAATGTTTCAATGTTACTCCCGTTGCGCTGAACAGCCTCTGATCAGGTTTAAACACGCCACTGTCACTTTATGTCTTTTTTGCGACAATCACTATCCAAAACCTTTGTATATTTTTTGCGACAATACATCCGACGCCTTCGTGTTATATATATATAATAGTTTAGAAGTAACAAAAAAGTATACAATCTACTTTATGTAAGTGACCACTGCCAGCCATGGACATCTATAACCAACCCTAATAAGAACGAAGTCCTATCAGAAGTCAGCGAAAACTGCGTTGCTATCCCTGATAACTAAGTTGGAATACCTCTTGTAAGTGACTCTCCTTTGCCAGATCGTTCAAAACTAAAATGCAGCGCTTTATATTGCTGTTAAAAACGAGAAATACGTGTGGTAACGGTCCTTCCGGAGTTCAACGGAGATAAGTCCTACCATCTTTGAATACTTAATAATATTACTAGATGGAAAATTTTAGAAAAACATTTTCTTTTAAAAATATGTTTTATAAAAATTGTTTTAAACATTTGTTTATTTTCATCCCTTATCTTTTTTCTTATGTCTGTTTAGAAATCATTTGACTGATTGACCATCCATATATATTTTATAGTTTTAAAATTTTGGCCTGTCATTGTTTGATATTTAATTACAACTGAACCTATGCTAAAATGATTTAGTTCAATAATAATAAGAAAAACAAATTATACATTATAATGAGTATATTGTAAGTGGCACCCAAACCCTTCCTGGTTTGACTGTAAGGACATCTCCACACTTATTTCTGCCTTATAAGCGGTATTAAACACCGCTGTGTCCTAGTTCGAAGAGTGTGGACAGACACTTAACCGAGGCGTTATAACTTATGAAAGGTGGAAGATAGAAACGTCCGTCTCTGACTGACTGAAAACGGACTTCCCATGCTATGGCTCTAAGGTCCATGCCTGCCCTCATGCCCTGCGGCAGTACTGCACCATGGGGAGGGGGGTAATTCGGGTCTCGAGGGTTCCTTCTTTGCCCGGGCTTCTTCTCAGAAAATAAACATCATCCGGTAAATATATTTACACATAATGTCATAATATTGATTAAAACATAACATAATGCGCAAATATCATGTCAGCCTCACTGTTTAGTGGGTTATAACTTAGTCCTTAGGGATAGCAACGAATATGTGGCCGATCTCAGGTAGGCCTTTAATCCTACTTGGATTAATTACAGATGCACATGAGCGACAGTGGCCACTTACCATCAAGTGGGCTGCACGCTCGTTGGCTACCTATGCTATAAAAGTTAAATTGGCAAATATATTTAATTACAACATGCTTTAAAACTAGTAAATGCGTAATGAAAAATTTGCCATTTCAAATTGACTAAAAGGGGAAGGTTAAATTCTTCTGTACGCCAGTTAGTTTTACACCTTTTAAAACCTGTATATAAAGAAGTGGTTAAGTCAAATGTTAGTTAGTTCTATTGTTCATTTATATAAATATTTATCACTGACTTTAACGTCTAAAAGCCGTTTATTAAATGAATTAACAAGTTTATACGTCATTAATAAATAACTATTTAATGTTATATGACTTGCCGGCAATGCATTGGCGACTCCTCTGGTGTTGCAAATGTCCATAGGCAACGGTAACCATTTCCCATCAGGTGGCCCGTCAGCCTTATCGTTAGGTACAATATTAAAAAAAAAAAAAACTTGCGCTTCTATCGCAAGCGATTCATCAGATGGTAACTGGTCACTGCCGCCCATGGACATCTTTAACGGGCCTGAACTAGGAGTGAAGGTAAGGATGATCTTTGATGTATTGCTAGTCCTGATGGCTACGTTGGTCCGCTTTGTGTGTGTATCTACGTGTGTATCTACGTTACCACACCCTACAAAGCAGAACACAGTGTTAGCACACCTGCTACAAGAAGTACTACGACGAGTTCTGCTTGCCTGACAAGATGTGTGAAATCTAAAAAATCTGCATTTGGCTTGCGTGGTAGTCTATAATCTTATCCTTCTCATTCTCAGACGAGACTTGTGTTCAGCAGTGGGCCAGTACGGAGTTGACGATAGGGAACTGTAGTAAAAAGTATCGTTCTCACCATCATCAGCCATCCCACGGCTGGGCACGAATTTCCTCTCAGAATGAGAAGAGTCAAATGTGGTCCACCACTCTAGTCAAGTGCGTATTCGTAAACTTCACGCATCTTCGAAAATTTTACAAAGAACTCTCAGATGTGTAGGTGTATTCACGATCTATTCCTTCACCGTTAAAACAAATGATAGTAAATTTCTAATAAAGTATATTAAAAAGTGTAGGAGGTAGTTACATCGTAAGATCAAATATCTCGTTTATGGTGACATAACTACTTATCATGAGGTACATTTTTTCTAAACAAGAACTAGCTTGTCCTAGATCCAAAGCTGTTTCAAGCTAAACACACCCGGCTACTACAGGAATTTCCCATGTAGAACGCCGTCTAACCCGTAATCGCTCACTCCAACGTGCCCCAAAGAAAATTAAGTTGGTGTGTAGTTTTGTGTAGCGCGTAATTATCGCCTTGGAGGCAGTGGACAGGTTTATATAATAACGTTACGTAATATTTCAAAACCTGTTTGATGTGCGTGTTTCTAAAAGAGTTGCGCAGGTTATGGGAAACGCCAATTTCCTATGAAATTAAACCGGACGCCGACCGGTCTCACACCCCGCTGCAAATTACATTTTCCGATCCAGGCTTCTCCCGGAACGCAAGGAAGCTATTTATAACTGAATTAATTATCTCCTTTCTAAGAAAATCATCTGGCAAGACACCGTTGCCTGGATACGCTTCAAGAGTGTCGTAAGAACATTTTACTTACTAGTCTTATTAAAAAAGGCTGCGTACGCACGGCGATGTTTTTTCTACGTGCAAAATAGGAACCGGTGTGACGAGTGCGTTTCCACGATCGAGATCTACATTCATTATTCGAATAGCGAATCGATCGAATCGATAGTGAATTTGACTCAAGTTTGATAAATCGTAGTAATGTCGCTAATGCAAGCAACCAATCAAAACTTAATAATTCAACGCGTTGCCGCATTTTTGCCATTTCTTTCTGATTGAAATTACGATGCGGTCACAGCGGTTCGACCGCAATAGATAACAATCCAAGACATGAAATGTTGCGTACATACTTCGTCCCCCCTCCTTGTACATGCTCCCTATACGGATGATCCGACTATAGTTCGTCTGAGAAGGCACCACTGCCGTTGGTTATTATGAGGCCACAGGTTATTATGAGGGCATAATCCACCGTGAAGTAATTCTTGTCTTTCTGTTCAAGAGGTGTGGTCATCGGGTACACTTAAGCGAGACGACCATCTTATTCTTCATAAGTAGTAACGCATATCCGCGAGACTTCTAATAGGGCTTCAATCTTGTTCGAGGTTAAATGTATGTCTATGGGCTGCAGTGAGCATTTAATATCATGTCTACATGCTGGTGTGCTATCCTTGTGACTGAAAAACATACTAAAATAGATGAAGTGTATAATATGCCATGACAGTGACTGCGTGCTCAATAAACTGTTAAGCGGTCGACGCACGTTTTTTATAAACATAAAAAATCCCCGCGTGTACGTAGCCTAACCGGCCGCGTACCAATGGTTACGCGGTAATTTGAGACAAAACAAGTAAGATATCTGTTAAAACGTGCAATATTAAGACATTGTTGCAGTGAATGTGTTTGTAGATAGACGCAATGGTGTATTTGTATTAGTCTCAATCCATACGAGCCCTGACGACCACAACACAACCACAAAAAGTGGCTTCTGGACTATATTTTGTTCTGTTACATTACAAGGGGCTGGGAACTACTGGATTTGTACCTGAACCGATTTTTATATGTTTACCGTCCGTTATATATAATACCCATACCTTCGTCTGCGTGGACTTTTCAAAAGAGTAGTAAATGAGCGTACACGCCACCTGATGTTAAGTGGTCACTTATGCCCATGTACACCCACACCAAATCTCAAACAGGACTGGAGTCCTATCTGACGTCGTACGTAGATGGGTCACTGCTCCAGAGGACTAAGCGTTTTCATTTTGATGCGTAATAAAGCTCGGCAGTTTGCGTAATTCGTAACCGATCTACAAAGTTAAGCAAAGTCGGGCGCGGTCAGGAGTTGTATGGTTGACCGATAGTGGTTGAAATTCATGCGCGCTTCCGTGCTTTGAAGGGCACGAAAAGCTGCCGGTTCCAATTGTTGTCATTAGATAGCAGTCGTTAAACATTGTTAGAAGCCTTGTGAGTGGTTTGAAAACATTTGACACGTGTTGGCCACTAACCTGGTCTGGTTGGTCTCTTCACCAATGCGCATTCGAACAGCATAGTGGAGTATGCTCCAGGCATTCTGAAGTTGTAAGGAGAGATCTGTGCCCACGGGACATAAAAAAGGTTGCAAACTTTTATTTCTTATCTCTTTTTCTATTGTCAGTGCTCCACGCTTTCGATACCCACTTCTGATAAAATAAAGTTAAATAATATCAGTACTCTACTTGATACAATACGTAATATATATTTAGTTTTATTATTTAAACAGAACGTTTTATTATTCAAAACCACAAATCGTGAGTACTCGTTACATAATATAAAAATATATAATTTCCGCAATAATATTAGCTTAAAATAATATTTAAACGGAAGTCGTTTAGTTCCTGCAACGTTTACACCAATACGTACACTAACTTATTTTGATTGACAGAAATACAGCATAAAATACGAAGTTTTATTGTAACATTTAATTACATTTTAATAGCGACACTATTTGCATTCTTAACAACTGATTGACATATTCATGCTTAATAGGTACGCAGTATGTCGTGTCATGTTGCAACAAGCGTGCGATTCTGCGCAAGGCATTCCAACTTAGTCCTCAGGTAGCAACATATTATATAACTGACATTAGACCTTACTCCAGTTCGCTTGTCGTCTTTCTCGGAAAGATTCTTTTCCGTAACTGCTGTACGATTTTGAAATGATAAACTATAGTTCGTCCGAGTACCATGTACCGAGAAATAATTCTTGTGATTCGTTTGAAGAGACCTGGTTGCCGGGCACATTTACGCCTTAGTCCTCAAAAATAGTGACGCATCTACGTATGATCACAGAAAAAACTTCAGTTTTGTTAAAGATTCGATATGGTTGTCCATGGGTTGTAGTGACCACTTACATCAGGTAGCCTGCAAGTTCGTGTGCTTCTCTTCCAAAAATAAAAAAATAATCTTTTCCGTTACAACTTTGGAATGGCAGAACTATAGATCCTCCAGATACCACCCCCCATCCTTCCTCTTTCTTTCTTGTAACTTGGTTGGAGAAGTGTGGTTGTCGGGTACACTTATAAGCGAGACAAACATCTTGGTCTTCAGGAGTAGTAACGCTACTGCGTACGACCTCAAATCCTGTTTGAGATTAGATGTGGGTGTCTAGGGGCTGCAGTGATCACTTAACATCAGGTAGCGTTCACGCTTGTTTGCTCCTCTTCTCACATAAAAAAGGATAGTCCCACGCTCGTTTGCTACTCTCCTCAAATAAAAAAGGACAGTACTATTAGCCTCCGAGCAAATTGGCTGTGATATACAGACAAAGAAAAAGACAGGACGACATTATATGGATGCCGATTTTGTCTATGGTATTCTAAAAAACGCCATCATTGAACTTCAATCGAAATTATGAATGAATTACGTATCCATTACAACAAATATTGAAAACAGCCGAGATTAAAGCAGAGTGGCAATTATGTTTCATTACATGAATATATGTTCAAGAGAGTTTAAATCGCTAAGTAATCATTTCTGTACGATCATCTGTCAACTACTCGTAATATGGCTGTTAAAAAGGCAACAAGTTGACCACCAAAGGGCATCATAACAATTAGGCTCCTCGAACACTCCCGCTGACAACATCGTTCGCGAGTACGATCGTTAATCTGTTCGGATGTTATTTCAATCGAGACCAGCTTCTATGACCTTTAAAGCGACTTTTTGCATTATTTATTTTATCTTCTGCTACTCGTTTGTTCATCCTTCAATTATCAGAGTATTTATATCGCCGTCTCTGTCGGTTAGGGCATGATGCTTTCAAGGATAGCGAGTACGACAGTTGGGTTTAATGAAGAGGAGGGGTTTGATTTCAAGCTCATTACGCCAACTGACGAAGCGGTAGCGTAACCTACAGTTACTTTATCGAACTGGTATTGAAGATAGTTTGGGAAACTAATATATCATAATTTCTTAATAAGTAAAAATAGTAAATGGTAAATAAAAAAGTTATACCTTAACAGGGATTAATGTAGGCTTTCTTGAAATTTTTTTTTTTGAAGTTGTAGCTCTTTTGTCGTGTTTGGAAAACAGATCAGAGTGTATTTTTAACATGGGACGAAGTTGCGTGCCCCGATGTAATACATAATTTATTATTACGATTTTGTTCGTTTCGATCTAAAAGTACGTAAACATCTTCCAATTTGAATACAGTAGCGTTTAACAGTACCGTTATAAAGTGGTAACAATAACGATGGTGGTCAGACCTTGAGAGTCGAAACACGAAAGATTCTACCACCTTTCTAAATTAATTTATCTTGATAATAGGTAGCATATCGTCGAAACATTAAAAACTGTACAAAAGCATACAAATACATCCGGGTTTAACCGTTCCGATGTGCTCAAATTAAAGAGTATATATGCTACTATATATATTACTACATATATTAATATCTATCTTTTTAATTCTAGGATTTAAATTTAGAACCTTTTAGTTTGAAAAAGAGTAATAAGTTGTACCGGCCAATATGGCCGCCACGAGCGGTGACAATTGCACTGGAAAAAAAGATTTTAATTTAACTTTAATAGTAGTTTACGCTAAAGAATAGTGTTGTCTCATGTTCATAGTAAAACATTTTAAAGAAAATAACTAAGGCGTCTTCAAATACAAGCCTCAATCGCTCGACCAAGTATCCATCTTTTCACAAGCTCGGTACATTATCATTATCATCTTCAACCCATTACTGTCTCACGGCTGGGCACGGGTCTCCTCTTAAAATAAGAACAGTTAGGCCATAGTCATAGGAAAAAATCAAGGTTGCGTGCGGGATTCCAACGCCGGACCCCCAGCGTGAGAGGCCAGCATCTACCACTGGGCTATCACGGTTTATCTCGGTACATTTATTAGCATAAATGACAAGGCTTTGCTGATTTAATATTGAATATATTTTTATGCGTAAAAGAGTGTCGGTTGCCACCGGTTTGAGATTGAAAGAGATTGCAAAGTGTCACATTGTGCCCTTGCAAATTATACAACTTGCAAATTAATTAAAAATCAGACAACTGTGATTCAGAATTCTCTGATACTGATACTTGTTAACTTTTCACGTGTGCATTTTACGGAAATGTACTTGAAAACGATAAAAAGGAGACATATTACTTATATACTAAGGAAGTTACTGTTCGTGGAAATAAATTATGGACAATGTGCTTTGTTTTGTTTTTTTGTGAAAAGTTTCAAACGAGCACACAAGCCACCTGGCATGGGGTGATCACTGCAGCCCATGGACACCCACGTCGATCAAAATCCTCTTGATTTATACTATTTTGAAGCATAAAGGCTGCCTTTAATCTCCAGCTAAGTACTTTATCTGACTTATCCGCAAATAAATATAATGAAGTTATTAACAGCGATTAATTGAGTAACTTAACACGGAAATCGCATAAAATCCGACAAAACGATTGTTAATTGGCCTTAAACAAGAATTAAACACATATTCAGGGAATATATTGGCATTAATGACATAAAGAAGATATATTGTCAGCGAATCTTTCCTCATTATCTTACAAAGATAACACGGCGTGTTCATTATGCCTTACCTTTCGGGGAAATAAATTATTATTCTTAAAACTGCACATCCCATTATTATCTTATAATTGAATTGAACGACGCCGTGTATTATTTTATTAACGGTGATTGCGATTATTTATACTTACATACCGTATTAACGTAAATTATGTTTTACGAGCGTCCCCACGTGCACGCGGCTATTTTTTTCCACACGAAATCCAGATAATTTTGATAAAAAGAGCGTATGTTACAACCGGGCACACTTACAGTCTTCAGGAGTAGCGATGCATCCACGTACGATCTCAGACAGAGCTTCAGTTTTGTTTGAGGTTAGATGTGAATATCCATCGCCTGCAGTGACCATTTAACATCAGTTGGCCAGCAAGCTCGTTTGCAATTCTTCAAACTTAAAAAAAAAAACAGAGAGAATAGTGCCATAGATTTGTCTATGGTAACGTAAAGGCCCTTCCAAATCAGTCCAGTAATTCCATGATAAATCGTAGTATCGTACAAACACACGTACATTGAAACGGTTTTTGTTTTTGTTGTATATGCATATGCACAGCTTTTTCTGAAGCAGGACACCTTGAAAGAGTGAATGTGCAACTAACCGAACTAGGGATATTCTGCCCTTGCATACAGCCATGCATACAATGCGCACCATGGGCAGGGAGAAGACAGCGAGGGGGAAAGGGGGTGAAGTATTATTCAGGTCTCGAGGATATATTCTTAAGGAAGTAGATACCCCCATATAATGATATTTAGTCATAATAATATAATATTATTTAAATTATTATAATATAATTTGAAAACATTATTAATAGGAAGCTATACCCATTTTACGTCATCTATGGAAGGTACAATTCCCATAAGAAATGTAAGAATTTCTTAATACCAATACCAATTACAATATCTAATAATTGGACGAAATACAAAAGTCACAGCAATGCGTGGCCGGGTCTGTTAGTATGTGTATATGTTTGAACAGTGAAGTGTAGAGTACAGTGAAGAAATGTATTATATTGTATAAATATGAGCTTAGAAAATGGTATTAATTTTGAAAACCGACTTACATTTTTTTTTATTTTCAACATAGCTCAAATACTAAAGCTATGCTGCCACCTACTAAACATTAGGGCTGCAACGATTACATTTTTTATATTTTAATTAATATTGTGATGTACCAATATAACAATCATCAGAAGGTATTTATCTCCTAGAGAACAAGTCTGGGCAAAGAGGGTATCTTCGAGACCGGAATGGTCCCTCCCCAATCCCCCTCCCCGTTGGGCTTAGTGTCGTAGGGTATGAGAAGCCTGGTAGAGTAGGAAGTTCCCTTGCGTTCTGAAATTATAAGACATACAGGCCGAGCAGTAGTGCCTCCGTAGAATTCAACTACCTTCAGAAAATCTAAACATACCTACTTAATTTAGGACACTAATTTATAAGATGGTTTCATAAAATACTCTGTTTTACGTAACCAACAACAGCGTGCTTTATATGAAAGATATGAACTTTTGACTCTTATTGCATCAACTATAATTATGTTAAGCATTTTCTTCTTGCATCTTAAGAGTAGAATTAAGTATATCTATTAGCAGTGACCACCTAGTGGTTAGGATTCCGGCACTTCACTCGAGGGTCCGGGGTTAGAATCCCCCAGGCACCTCTGATTTTTTTAGATTCGAATTTAGATATTAATGACCACTTTCTTTAACGGTGAAGAAAACATCGTGAGAACCTACACATCTAAGAGTTCTTTGTAAAGTACTCGAAGGTATGTGAAGTCTTGGTAGACTTCACATATCTATCAACCCATTAATGTCGCGCTGCTGGGTATGAATCTTCTCTCAGATTGAGAAGGATCAGGCCACAGTCCACTACGTTGGCCAAGTGCGAATTGGTAGACTTCATACACCTTCAAGATCTTTACAAACAACTCTCAGGTATGCAGGTTTCCTCACGACATTTTCCATCATTGTTAAAGCAAGTGATCATTAATTTATAAAACGCACATAACTTCGTAAATCAGAGGTGCGTGTGAGATTCGAATCCCGGACTCTCGATGTGAGGCCGGAATCTTAACCACTACGCTATCGCAGCTTAATAAAGATACAAGAAATGTTATATAATTACTGCAAGCACAGCATTTTGGTTACAACCACTTACTTGCATCTGGCCACGAACAAAGTCGTGGACGGAAGCTTGTTAAATAACCATGCAACATACATTTGGACACGTCAAACTTCTAATGCTCGTAGATAATTATACAAACTGGACGAAGGCTAACGAACGGATGGGAAGCTGTTGATATTTAAACCTTAACATACCCTCAGACCTCTATCCAAATGTTCAATGAACTGTAAACCACATGATACATTATTTGAGAGTTGATACCCATTTAATAAACGGTAGCTAACCACATTTTTTTATTTCTAGATATAATATATAGCTATGATTAATTAGTATAGCTGTTATATTTTCAAGTAACAAAACGAAAAAACAAGGCAGGTTTAATGGAAAGAATCTAATTAAACAGACCCTCCGTTTAAATAAATATTTTGTTTATTTTTTTTATGTTCTAAGAGTAGCAAACGAACGTAGGCCATCTGATGTTAAATAGTTACTGCAACCTATGGAAATTATTAAAAAAAAAAAAATTAAAAGAGTACAATCTTTGTTACGCCTAACGACATCTGTTATGTAGCGCATAAAATAAACCAAGTTTAAAAAGTTAAACGTTAAAACAAGATTTTTTTATTTAAGATCCACATTATTAGTTGAAAACCACTAAATCCCAAAGTCAAGCATCAATTAGTTTACACTTCCATACTAACAATATTGTATTTTAATGGAACCTCATGGCAAGTTTGTTCGATTTGGTGGCCACGGCACCCTTCCTCCATCGCAAACCCGCCGAAGGGTGAGGTTCCATCCACATCAGCTGCAGATTGCATATTCCTTCTCACCGCGTATGTGCATGATGTAGTAAGAATTTCCTCTTGAGGCATTCCCGGAGTGCTATGACATGGGGTTCTTCGCAACAAATGTCAATAAAGTTCTCCTTCAGGGACGACGCTGCATTGCCGACGCCTCTAGTGTTGCAAATGTCCATAGATGGTGACCATTTTCCATCGGGTGGCCATCTGCCTTATTACTAAGTTGAGTTATAAAACCTTTTCTGAGAACCGGTTAAGTAGATGTTAAAACTATAAAGCCTTTTAAATTGTAAAGATGTTTAAAGGCACGAAATTTTTAATACTTATTAAAACATGTGCATGTGAAGCTAAATTAAACCAGCCGCCGAGGCGAACACTTTCCCGTACAACATTTGTATAACATATTATACTCGTCACATTCTACAGCAGTATTTTTATAGCGTCTCATTAAAGTTCCGTCACCTCATTAGGGAATCCGAGCTGAAGTCGCAATCGAGAACATTAAGTGAGTCGTGACCCAGTCCTTAAGCTGAGAAGCAAAATAAAGTTCCGTTTAATCGTCCGTGAGAAATAGTGCAAAATGTTCCAACAGCAATACCTCTGCGTGCTCTTGTTGGTCATGAGCTGGATAGCTGACACCAAGACGGTGAATTACCAGTCGACGGTCGGAGGTTTCGGAGGAAAATCAGGTAATATTTATGGCTATAATATTTAGATTTTTAGGAGAACATCGCTGCCTAGGATCGATCCCAGGAACCCCAGCTATTAACAGTGCCATTTTATAAGTTAGAACATATAATTAATAAACATATTAGTTAAGATCATTGGTCAGTTTTAGTAAAAGCACAAAAATGATTTCAATTATATCTAACATAGGTACTTTATATATAATTCACATCGCCATATAACGCCATAATAACATCGTGTTAAGTACTTTTAATCGAAGTAGCAAATGAGCATAGGGCCCATATAAACAAAAGGTCACTGTAGCCCATGGACATTTACAAATAACTCCATATAGAACTGGATTCCTATCATTATTCTAATTTTTACTTAGTTACTGACTTACTATTATTTTTTGATTTTTTACTAAAAAAGAAATATTATTTTTTACAAAAATAGTTTTCTAGAAGATGATAAACACATGTGAAAAATATTTAGCACGCCATTCCCGTCTCCCGTTTCCCCTAGGCGAAATCCTGTATATGCGTCTGAGATCATAATGGACATAGACTCTAAACGAACAATTGCAATACACCACAACTTCCCCTCCCAACTCTGGTCGCACCATTATGGTATTTCAGGTACAGTTATGGGGTATATCAAATTTCCTTTTGGAAACACGATTAGTCTTACATGCCGGTTGTGTGTCGACATATAGGAGACATTTTTTGACATTTTGACGTTTACCTTGGGATGAAATGACTTATTATAAAGTATCAAATCGCTTTACAATAGAACAAACTCTTCCCAATTTTCGTGAA
>DWKL01001334.1:0-14908 GCA_018249415.1 Phareas burnsi | reverse complement strand
TTCAGTGCGTTCGACCTTAAATCACCACGGGAGTCACTGAAAAGGAATTCCCGCGAGGCTCCATGCATTGAGAGGCCGTGAGCGAGGGGCCGCATAACCCACGCCTAACTACACCACTAGTTCTAAAAGTCACTTTTACACTAAAATTAACCTAACACTCAATTCCTATTCTCTATAACAAAGATATTTTAACAGAACATTTCAGTGTAACTCGTTGGCATTTGGCAGACTCCTCGATCCTAATATATAATATCATTAAGATGCAAAAGATCTGGCAGCTGCAACCTGTGAATATTAGATTCAGCTTAGCAGCATTAAACTTTTGTAATATTCAGGAGAAGTGAGCTTTGACGATTCAGCAATCACTGCTTCCAGCCACACACGGTCGTTTTCCTCAACATCAATTTGCTGGTGGAACGTCATAAGTGGTAAAACTATATATTTTTTTCACTATGCCCATGATTCTCAATATAATATGTACACAATATAAGCAATTGGAAATCTGCGTCGACTTCATGTTTCACATTTGGGATCGTTTGAATGTTCCGTTGTACAGCGATTTGATACTGTACAACAGAACATCATGTCCGGGGGTATATGTCAAAATGTAAAAAATGTCTCCTATATGTCGACACAACCGGCATGTAAGGCCAATCGTGTTTCATAAAGGAAAAATTTGATGTGGGGAACATCAAATTATAACTCTATCTGAGAGACCATGATGGTGCGACCAGGTAGATTTGGGAGGGGGGACCGGTAGAACTATATTTCGTCGAGGGAGGTACCACTGCCGCCCTTATAATCCGCCGTGAAGCAATCCTTTTATTTCGGCTGGAATGTGTAGTTGGGTACACTTATAGCGAAGCGACCATCTTAGTTCTCCGGAGTGTAAAATTACAACCTTAGACAAGACTTCAGTCCCGTTTTGAAGTTAGATGTGGGTGACCATGGGATGTAGTGACCACTTAATGCTGAGTGGTCTGCCCGATAGATTGCTACTCTTCTCACATCAAAAATATCTAGGGCGATATTTATATCAAATTTTAAAAAACTTTTTAGTGTACACGATAATGACACCTCTACAACCGAAAAAAGAATTGCATCACGGCGGGTTGTGAGTGCGGCTCCGGACTCAAACCACCACTCTTGAATAATACTGTTTGATCAAATCTGCTAAACCGCAGAAATACTAAAATGGTCTGATCAGAAATTCTGGTGGTAATGTGTACAACTTGTGTAGAATTCTTATGTATTTTTTTGTATTAGAACAATTGCATTGTTTGCAAACTTGCATGCAGGCCACATCCTCAAAGTCTATCTGAGATACGCAGAGGCGTTACTACTCCTGAGGACTAAGATGATCCATACCTTTCCATTACCAACATGAATAAGGAAAATGGCTTTTTTTTCCACTGCTGAACACGGGTTTCTCCACACACCTTTTTTATATGAGAAGAATAGCAAAGGAGTGTTCGGGACATTTGATGTTGAATGGTTACTGGAGCTCATGGACACCTACATCTAACTTCAAATAGGACTGAAACCCTATCATTTTGCCTATGATTTAAAAGTAGCAAACGACCATACGAGCCACCCGATGCGTTACTACTCCCGAAGAATTAAGATGATCGCCTCGCTGTAAGTATGCCCGGCAACTGCACCTCCAACCAAAACATAAAAACTGCTTCACTGAGAATTATGAGGGGGGCGCTGGTACTTCCCCGGACGAATAGTTTTATCATCTATCATCTGTGATCATTTGTAACACATATTTTATATAAATTATAGTTTTCTGCACTCCTTTTCCGTATAAACTTTTACTATGCCAAAACTTACAATCCACCGTGCGCGCAATATGCTTAAAAAGGGGTACAAAGTTTTTTCTTGACGTTTTAATGTATACACATGAATAAAGAGAAATATTTTATTACCCAAGTTGCAGCTGCCAGATATTTCGCAAATTGTTATCTCGCTAACCGGCAACACTGCCAAATGCAACGAAGTTTGAAACCGTAACGACGTGACTTAGTTTCGTCAGCCTCAGGCATCTGACACAGTGCGGCGCTCCCTGGGGGCCCATTTGTAATTCACTCCGTTTAGTGAAGTAGTTAGAAATAATGGATCAATTGCAGAGCGTACTATTACATAGCGTATAAGTTAAAAACTTGTTTTTAATAAGCTTGCATTTATGTCATCATTATCATAATCACCCAAGCTATTCTTTTGTTTCGGCTGGTGCGATTGCCGGGTACAGCGAGGCGACCATCTGATGTTAAGTGATCACTGCAGCCCATAGACATCC
This sequence comes from Phareas burnsi, assembly GCA_018249415.1. Taxonomy (NCBI): domain Eukaryota; kingdom Metazoa; phylum Arthropoda; class Insecta; order Lepidoptera; family Hesperiidae; genus Phareas; species Phareas burnsi. The sequence goes on along the minus strand of DWKL01001334.1, from coordinate 12,606 downwards.
GCATTTAACATCAAACAGGACTGAAGTCCTATCTGAGGTCGTACGTAGATGCGTTGTCATGGCCGCTTTACGTTTTAGAGCTAACCACATTGTTATTTGTTCTTAAGACTATTAATCGGCATTATTTCAGTAGGGTGGACCATTTCGATAAAAAAATATGTACAATGGATAGAAATAATTCATGGCTAATAATAGTTCTTCCAGTGCATTTCGAGGCCTTGGAAGAAAGTGTTGTTCCCTAAAATGTACCTTACCTTCCAGATAGGTGACCTGGATGAGGACACGACGCCGCTGGACATGTCGTGGCCGTCAGGTTTCCGCAAGCGAGTGACATATCTGTTGGTCGCGCCCATAGTCTTCCCGCTCTGGATGACCCTTCCAGACACTAGGACGCCAAAAGGTAAGAAATAATCAGGTGGGATCGGCTCTCCTCTCATCTAGTCGAGATTTTTTAAGTGACAAGAGTAGCAAACAAGGAAGCAGGCCACCGGATATTAAGGGATCACTGCAGCTTATGGACACCCACATCTAACTTTAAAGAGGACTGAAATCCTATCTGAAGTCGTACGTAGATGCGTTACTACTCCTCAGGACTAAGATTGTCGCCTCGTTTGCAAGAATACCCCGCAACTATACCTCTGCGTCCGAAACACAAGAACTCCTACACCGCAGGTTATGAGAGCGGGTGGTACCCCCCACCCCCCCGCACGAGCTAAAGTTCTACCACCTACCAAATTCAGATATGTAGACTTTACACTTTCAAGAACTTTACAGAAAACTCTCAGCCATTTGTGTTTCCACACAATGTCTTTATTCACTGTTGCTTCACAAATGGTAAAAGAAAACAATAAGTCATCATCATCATCATCATCATCCACCCAATAATGTCCTACTATTGGGCACGGGTCTCCTCTCAAAATGAGAAGGGTCAGATCATTATCCACCACGCCGGCCAAGTGCAGATTGGTAGACTTCACACACCTTCAAGAACTTTATAAAGAACTCTCAGATGTGTAGGTTTCCTCATGATGTTTCTTAACTGATAAAACTAGTGATCATAAATTTCTAATACGCACATAACTTCGAAAACGTGCGCGATTCGAACCCCGGACCCCCAGCGTAAGAGGCCGAAATCTTAACCACTAGACTATCACTGCTAAACTGCTTAGCAATAACTCCTAATGAGTACTAATACCATATTTTTTATTCCAGGAAAAAATCTATTCCCAGTGACGTTCATAGGGTCAATAGTTTGGATAGCGTTCTTCTCGTACCTCATGGTATGGTGGGCGAACGTGGCGGGGGCGACCGCATACGTCCCGCCCGAGGTGATGGGCCTCACGCTGTTGGCTGCGGGGACCTCCGTGCCGGATCTCATCACCTCCGTTATCGTGGCCAGGAAAGGCTTCGGCGACATGGCCGTCTCGAGTTCAGTCGGCAGTAACATTTTTGACGTCACAGTTGGGTAAGTGGTATTTGAACAGATTTCCCAAAGCAACTTCTTCCTCCTTCCAGAAGGAGACAGAGCGGTGTTCAATTAATTTTAGTAAACGAGCATGCAAGTCATCTGATTACATATGGTCACTGCCACTTGTAACTTCAAACAGAACTAAAGCTCTATCTGAAATCGTACGTAAAACCGTCACTATTCTTGGGGACTAAGAGATCACCTCAAATAACATACCCGGTAACCACAACTCTCCTACCGATATACAAATATTGCTTCACGGCAGATTATGAAGGCGGTAGTACCTCCCTGACCGAAATATATTTCTACCACCTGTTAAAATTCGTCGCGTATGTATTTTCTGTAAACTTCACTTGAAATTTGTATTAGCGTTAGCTGAATGATGGATTTAGATAACAATCTCTGATACTTGGCTATGCACAACTGCGAACTAAAAATAGCAAAAACATCCCGGTGACTGTTGAAACCACCGAGTTTGGTATATCACACCATTGCTTATATTTTCACATTATATTGTATTTTAATTAATATAGTGACATTATGCGTAAATGTTACTAATCACCGGGAAGTGTTTATCTCTTAAAAAACAAACCGATAAAGACAGAAGACACAAGATCCAAATAATAGTCGATGATAATCCGCATGGCACAGCCGTCACCATGTCTGACACTCAAAGGATTCCGGGTTCGATTTCCAGGCAGATTTTTAATTCATGTATTTAGATTTCTGTTCTGGATCTGGGTGTTTGTATATTCGTCTTGTATGTGTCCATGACACCCACGAGACAGGGTACCCTAGTGTGGGACTATGAATGTAGAAAGCGTTTGCTTTAAATAAAACAATATATCCCCACCCTTTTTCCGCTCCCAGTAGTGCAGTTCCGTAGAGTAGGAGAGGTTAGGCAAGGGTAGGAAGTCTCTACTTTTTATGTGACCAATTGATTTTCGAAGCTTAACTATAAGTATATTAGCTTAACCATAACTACTTAACTATATAATCGAAATAGCCCGCTGGTAAATATACTCGCCTATAAATATATGTAGCCCCAAAGTAATGTTCAGTACATCAGTTTTGAAGGAGTCCCTACTTTCGTATATCACCAATTTATTTTCGAAGTTTAACTATAACCGAAATGGCTTGCTGGTCAAAATCACATTACTTTCTCCTATGGATATATGTAGCCCCAAAAGAATGGTCAGTACATCAGATGTGAAGACGAGCTGTTATCTATAACGCTTTCAATGAATTGAATCTGCTAACAACGAGATCAACAAAATCGATATAATGTTACTCTGCAACAAATAATATATTTCACTGACTGACCTACTTGGAATTTTATGAATTGGAATTTTATTCAAAAAACAAGTCTGCGTCAATAAAATAAAATTGAAACTCTAAGTAACACAATATACCAGTACCCTTACCATGAGTTTTACTCGATATCGAAAAACGAAAATCGTAAACGAATTTCTCCATACATCTACAGGCAGCACCTCTAGTGACATGTTTGTAAACTAACAATTTCGACTACAAATTTTCAAAATATATCGTATCGAGCGCTCGAAATTTCGAGTATGCAAACTTATGGTAACGGTACAGCTCATTAAAATCAATCATCAAGTTTATCGATTATCGATAAAGAACATTATCGATAAAAAATCTGTATTTCCTAAAAACCCCATAAAATTATGTATACTAGTAATGTTTATTCAAAATAATAAACGCAATCTACACTAGGAGTCCTAGTATTGTGGGTGTACTATTTACAAAAAGGCACAAACACTCAGACTAAGAATGGTGGTGGCAAATGTCATCAGCTATAGAAGCAGATAGCCCAGTGGTTAAAATTTTGGCCCCTTACTAGTTGTCTGGGGTTCGAATCCAGTACGCAATTCTCATTTTTCAAAGTTATTTCAAAGTAAATATTAAAAATTAATTATCGCTTGTTTTGACGGTGAAGAAAAACATGGTGAGGAAACCTAAACATCTGAGACCTGAGCGTCTTTATACAGTTCTCTAAGGTGAAGTTATGTGAAGTCTACCAATTCGTATTTGCTAGCCAACGTGGTGGACTATCGCTTATCCCTTCCCATTCTGTAAGGAGACCCGTGCCGAGCAATGGGCCATTAACAGACTTATGATGATGAAATATCATTGGAATTAAAATTTTATGAAGTTACTGTTACTGTCTGTCGGTTGTTATCATTGTATAGCAGTCATTGAACCTTGTCGAAGGCCTTATAGGCGGTTTGAAAACATCCCATACAGGTTGGCCACTAATCCGTTTTTCCAGTCAGCATTGGATCAACATATGTATGAACATATATGTATGTATATACATAGATACATATGTTGTTGTTATTCATACATACTGATAGGGAAGGTCAAAAGCATACTGATACCAGTATGCTTTTGACCTTCCCTAATTGTCAGGAGAGACCCATTCCCAAGAGTGGGACATAAAAGGGTTCCTGCCACCATATAAAGCAGAAACAGATATTAAGTTAGCAATCGGAGTCAAACCACGACATTTATGGGATAAAAGTCATACGTCAGTAGTAAGCAGACCCTAGCCTATTCATATGTTTTCAAAAGTCCCGAGACGTCTATGTACGTCAAGATACGTTGCATGATACTCAGCACGAGAGGCCTACATATCCCAGGAGCATGCGACGCCATTGTTCACCTTTGTTCAAGTTTTTATCCTTGCCTCTCGGGCTAGACAAAGAAAGCTTAGTGTATGATTAAACTGCATAGCATGGAGCTTCGAACATGCGAAGGTATTTCTTTTTACACGCGGTTTATGTTACCAGATAATGGTTTGATAGATGGTAGAACCATCATCGACCGACCACTGCCGCTATCACAATCCGCCGTGAAGCAACCTGTGTTTCGGCTGCAGAGATGTGGCTATAAAGTGTACTTACAAGCGAAGCGACCATCTTAGTCCTAATGTGACCCATCTATGTAAGACCTCAAATAGGACCTCAATAAGTTTCAAGTTAGACACGAGTGTCCATGGGCTACAGTAACCACTTAATAAGGTGAATCGCACGGTCGTTTGCTACTCTTCTCACATAAACTCTCTCAGATGTGTAGGTTTCCTCGCGAGGTCTTCCTTCGCCATTAAAGCAAGTGATAATTAATGTTGCATATTAAACATTAATTATCACTTGCTATATTGGCATAGCTTCGAAATGCATGTGCAGAATGTGGTATTCGAACACGGAGCCCTTGAGTGAAATGCCATCTTATCACTAGACTGTCACTGTTACTATATCAAATATACATTACCAAATTTCCTGAAGATTTCATATCAAAACACAACGCCAATATTAAAAGTAAAGCGAAAAGACGACGCGCCATTCTTCCGCAGTCGGATCCTGCACGAAGGTTTTAAGGCAAATTGAATCGGAATACTAAGAATTGGAAACTTACATAACTATAAAAAAAATCTCTGAAAATCTTAAAATTTCAATACAAACAATACTCAGGCGTTAAAGGTTGCTGGAAGAAAATTTCGCGGAGATGAGAAAACTGGTGTACTATTTTACAACGTGAAATGAAAACGTTATTGCTTCTCGATTGAACGCAAACCAACATTCGTAGCCAAGTATTTTCAAGGGGATTATTTTCTGCTTCTCGGTATGAATTTAAGCGTTACAAGAAATTCACAAAATGACGGTTATTATACGAATAAAGTATGATTTTAAATTACATCGTCCCAGAATTACATTTTAATATGTAACTATTACAACCCAGTTGCATGGATCGTGGTCACGGCGAGGCTAAGGTAGCGGGGAGAAACTGTAGAGCGGTTCTAGTGGTAGATAAATATCTACCCTAAATCTAGTTAGTTTTGACATTGAGGCACCGTATCTCCAAATTCACCATATCATATTTGAGGCCGCGACCACGATCCAAGCAACTGGGTCAAAATATTGGCACAAAATTAGTATATTGTGTGTACTCGTTACATATAAAAATATACGGTTATAAAACTTAAATAAGGTCAACGTAATAGAATTTTAGAAGTAGTGGTGATCTTATAAGCAGTCCTGGGTTCGAACCCCACATGCACCTCTAATTTTTCGAAGTTATGTACGTATTAGTAATTAAATATCACTTGCTTTAGCGGCGAAGGAATACATCGTGAGGAAACCTACACATCTGAGATTTCTTTGTAAAGTTCTCAAAGGTGTGTGAAGTCTACCACTGCACTTGGTCAGCGTGGCTGACTATGACCTAAATCTTCTCATTCTGAGAGGAGACCCATACCCAACAGTAGAACGTTAATGAGTTGAAAATTATGATGAATGAAGTCTTAAATTATTATTCTACTAAAGTAAACTTTTTTTTCCTTTGGAAAACCCTATTCTTGAGTGAAAATTGCACTGAAATGAATTCAATAATTTGTCAGATTTGCACAGAGAGACAAACAGAGAAAGAATTAACTTTTGAATGTTTTGCCATAGAGTACATTTGTATGTTACAAAGGAATTGATTATTTTGAGCAGACAGATACGTCAATTTTATTAGATGAAGATGTGAAGGGAAATAATAATTTCTTCTCGATTTGTCGCACAATTGAGCATCTTCGGAGGGATTTCGTCCAAACACCTACTTCCCGGCATGAATGTGGATTATTAAACTTTAATCCAAGCGTAAGGCAACGGGATCTTTCCAAGTAGAACAGTAGGTCAACGTTACAAAAGATTGAAGAAGATATCTGTTATAATATATAACCTGGAGTTTCGCGAATTTTCTTGTCCTGAATACAGACTGGAATGTGCTGGAGTGGAGTTAAGCAAACCCATAGCCAAGAAAGTGATAGCTTCAATACCATAAGCCCTTTGAAGTTCATCGCTCAGCGTTGTCAGACCTACGAATTTTTCCCTATGTCTACGGCATTTGGTCCTCGCTTATAGAAATATGGAGATCGGTGAGATATGATTTGGTTGGTAATGGTTTATTGGTGGTAGAATTATAGCTCGGCCGAGGAGGTACCGAGGTCTATAAATCACCGTAAAACAATTCTTGTGTGACAATTAGAGAGGCGTGGTTGTCGGGTGCAATTACAAGCAACGCGATCATCTCAGTCCTTAGGAGTAATAATACATCTACGTACGGCCTCAGATAGGTCTTCAGTCTCGTTTGAAGTTAGCGTGGGTGTTGACTGCAGTGACTACAGTTAAGTAGCCTGCACACTCGTTTGCTACTCTTCTAAAATAAAAAATAATAATAAAATGGAAAAAAATTAGTAATGAGTTATAACCTGCAATCTGGTCGCGCTACAGAGTTGGACGCACGCCAGTTCCTACACGATACTCGTGGAAGGTTTTCCTTTTATAGCACAATTTGGAGAACTCTCAAGACAAATGAACAGTCAGCTTCTTCGTTCGATTATGCACGTTCTGTAGTGTCACTAAGGTTCTTAGAATATGAACACATGAAGAAGTCTCGAAAACGTTATTGAATTAGAACTTTTTTTTTATCTTTTGAGTTAACAAACCAGCCAAGTGATCCGTATTTAGACGCTGAGGACTCTGGATATTTGTGTCATGTACTTACCGAAATAAAATGTTTTCTTTAAAAAAAAACCTCAATTCTACACTCATAGCTTCACGCTAGGATTCCCTGCGTTATGGTTGCCATGTACACATACAAAGACGGGTACACAGGGTGTTCGTGCAGAGAAATAAAATAAATCTAAATTTCTTTTAGATGTCTGGGAATCAAACTCTTGGCGTGCGGCGGCGTACGACCTCAAATAGGACTACAATCCTATTTGAGGTATCTAACTTAAGATGTCCTTTAGCTGCAGTGACCACTTAATATCAGGTGGCCTGCACGTTCGTTTGCTACTCTTCTCACTTCAAAAATAAGTCTCCAAGATCCCAATAGAGGGCAGGCCCGTTCCCCCGTAGTTGGCAACTACCAGCCTTTAGGGTACCCTCTTTAACCGCTAAGACTGACACTAGAACCGCTACAAGGCAACAGGATACCTTATTGAGGTCACCACAATATTATTAGGTACTCATTAAAAGGGGACAGTCATAATCAGTTCCACTTTCGAGTACTATGTTGGACGACCTACAAAATACCTGTGCTTTTAAATCTGTTCTCACGAGACTTCATCATTTTCTATTTAATAAAACAGTATTCCCACGAGTTTTTTTTATTTTTTTATATTTGAAGAGTAGCAAACGAGCGTAGCGTACACGCCACCTCACGTTAAGTGGCCATTGTGGCCCATGGTCACCCACATATAACCTTAAATAGGATTGAAGTCCTATCTAAGATCGTACGTAGATGCGTTACTACTCCTGAGGACTAAAATCGCCTCGCTGCAGGTACCACGTTTTGTAAAATGTATGAAGTTCAGGTACACTAATTATTGTATTCATTTAATTTTTCATTTGTAAAATGCGTAAATGTATAGTAACAATGGTGGCCTTAATGCTATAGGCACCCTCGGTCAGCCAGCCTTAGGATAGTCAGAAAGACAACGAAGGCGGAAGACAAATAAGTTTTTTATATGACAAGAGTAGCAAACGAGCGTGCAAACCACTTGATATTACGTGCTCACTGCAAGGATACCCACAATCCCAAATAAGACTATCACCCTATCTGAGATCATACGTTGATACATCACAACTCCAGAGATGGTTGCCTCGTTTGAAAGTGTACCACTACACGTCTTCAACCAAAACTCAAGGATTGCTTCCAATTCCGTTCTTGCGGTCGTTAGACGTATAATGGGGAAAGTTGGAACGTCGCTTATAAGGGTTGCTTGGTGATTTGTGGAAGATTGTTAATGATTATAAGAAGTTAATGGTTCTTAACTTTGTTCATTATTTATTCATTTTAATATTTCGACGGTTGTGTATCAATAATGTGTAACTAAAAAAAGCTAATATACAGGATATAAAAAACAGTTCTGTGCTGCAAATAGAAATATTTTGGAAATGTTTATATCTGTTTACCTTCGCTTTTAGCTTAGATGGTATTTCTATAGCGAATAACTACATCAATTTTATGAAGTTTGTGATCGATTAAGTAGGCCAAGGTAGATTAAGTTTTTAATGTAAATTAGATATTATTGATTCTTAACCGTTGATTTATTACTCATCTGCCAAGTTTGACGTAACTTCTTATTAATTAACAATGTGTAAATCAAAATGAATGTGTGTATAAAACTCCAAATTCAAATATTCACTGTAAACCCTCTTCCCACTTAATGTCCCACTGCCGGGTGTGGGTCTCCACTCAGAACCAGAAAGGCTAAGCCATTGTCCACCACGCTGACCTAGTGAGAATTAATAGAATTCACACTTTCGAAAACATTGCAGCGTACTCTCAGATGTATGGGATTTCTCGCGGTGTTTTTCTTCACCGTTAAAGCAAGTGATAATTAATTTCCAATATGCACATAACTTGAAAAAATCAGTGGTGCATGTGGGATTCGTACCCCGGACACCCAGCATGAGAGATCGGAATCTAACCCCTAAGCTATATTTATTTGCAAATAGTGCAAAGTTCGGTGCGTAAAAATACATTTAGTGTGGTGTGTCGTGATATAGTAAAGAAAAAAGAAAAACGAACTAGACGTAGGGTAGATAGACTAATCTACCACTAGTGCCTGTCAATAGTTTCTCTCCGCCACCGCAGTTTCGCCGTGACCACGATCCATGCAACTGGGTCGAAATATAGGCAATTAAAAAATAGCATATCGTGAGTACCCGTTACGTAATTAAAAAAATATATTTTCTTGTAAGGAATACTTAACTTTTAACGTAACTTGTTGCCCGAAACGAACAGGCTTGTATACTAATGAAATTAAAGACCCATATCGGCCTACAACTAATTTTAATTTAATTTTTTTTATAAGATTAGCGTAATCCGCTTACACCTGTAAATGATTATTTAAATCAGATTGTTGGGTTTCAAATGATTTTATGTTGATTTATGTAGATTTTATTTAATGAATACTAAAATAAGGTACAAATCGCGCGGTACTCCGCGGCTTGTGAAGACCGTAACTGATCAACTAAGTTAAGCAACGTCGGGCGCGGCCAGGAGTTGGATGGGTGACCGTTACTGGATAAATTTCATACACGTTTCCGTGCTTTGTATGGCACCTAAAGCTGTCGGTTCCGATTGCTATCACTGGATAAGTGTTAAACCTCGTCGAAGGCCTTGTGGGCGGTTTGAACACATTCGACACGGATTGGCAACTAACTCGTATCTCCACCAATCTACATCGGACCAGTGTGGTGCAGTAAGCTCTTCCTCAATTGCGGGAAGAGACCCGTGCCCAGCAGTGGGACGTAATTTTTTATTTTTACGTTTGAAGAATAAAAAACGAGCGTGCAAGGCACTTGATGTTAAATAGTCGCCGCAGCCTCTAACCTCAAACAAAACTAAAACTACCTGAGGTCGTAGGTAGGTGCAACACTACCCCGACTATATGGTCGCCTCGATGTAAATGTGTTCGGCAACCGCACCTCTCCGACCGAAACACAAAAACTGCTACAGCGATTTATGAGGTTGGCGGTAGTACTTCCCTGGACGAACTATAGCTCTACCTACTATCGGAAAACACGAAATCAAGTACAAAGACAACCAGTCGCTTAAACAATTCAAATTTCTGCCCAACCGGAAATCGAACCCACTGCGTGACAGACCCACAACCATTGCGTAACGAGTCGCCGGTCGTGTATTTCAGCTGAATTATTATTTTCAAGATACTCGCTGTCTTCAGGTTAAAACAAAGGGCCGTGAACTCCCCCGGGCCGCTCGTAACTCCCCTTGACATTTCGAACCAGCACTTACACTTGTGTAGCCGCGATTAGCCAGTCCACGAGAAACCACGATTCAAAAACCCCTGAAGTATTCCAAACGAACCGAGTTTCAAAAGTCATCGCAAAGTCTGCAATGCTACTTTTCATAATAGCGTTCTTGTTTTTGTTAAGTTTCAAAAAGTCATCCCGAAGTCAGCGATGCTATTTTTAAAAGTATCGTCGTTGTTTTGTTAAAAAATGTTTTTTGATTATTTTAAAATTCTGTTCTATCGTATAGCTTATGTCTATATGTATGTAGACGTATTTAAAAACTTATTTTAATATTCTTTAAACAAAATATATATAATATATTTTTTAATATTTAAAAAGCGAATTATTTAAAGTACGTAGCGGGCGTGAAGGCCACTTCATGTTAAGTGGTCACTGTAGTCCATGGACACCCGCATCTAACCTCAAACAGGACTAAAGTCTCATCTCAGGCCGTACGTAGATAGATACGCCTGGGGATTTAGATGTTCGCTTTGAAGTGTATCCGACAACCTCACCTCCACAACCGAAACTTTGTTTAAAGACGGATTATGAGAGCGGCGGTGGTACTTCCCCTGGACGGACTATAGTTCTACCACCTTCCAAAACTATTACCTTCATTCTGTCATTTTCGAGTGACGGAATGCATAAGCATGGTTAAATTTATCTCTCATCTTTTCACTTATACACCAAAAGAATTATAACTTGAAATCAACTTGACTAGCACATTTGGGCGCGACGTAGACAAAAGGCAACCTTTACTCTTCAGGCAGTTATGTTAACAGCCAACCTTTAGCCTTTCGGGCAAAGCCACAAGTACTTGTTGTGCCTATTACAATGTAACTCAGGAAAATAGACGGTAAGCCCTTGGCGAACCATTGTTACTAGTACGGGGCAAAGGAAATATACAAATAGTCTAGAGTATAGAGTAAATACGTATGGTGGTTAAGGTTCGGCACTTCTTGTCAAGCTCGGCAGTCGTCCTCCCGATTGTCGGTTCCTGGTTTGATTCCAGGCCGGCTACACCTAAATGACCGATTTAGATTTCTGCTCTAGGTTATTTTTTCCTTAGCACCCACGACACAGGGTATTCTAATGTGTGGCTGAGTGTAAAAAGGATATATATTGTTTATTAAGAAAAATACACTATTATCAGTAAGTTTTACAATATGTGAGATTGTAGCTGTCGGTAATTTTTTAGTTTGCAAAATAACAACTATTAACATTATGATTTTTTTTTAATTTTTTAACAATCCATGAAAACATAAGTTATAGCTCTCGGTTTTTTTTTTGTTTGCAAATTAACAACTATTGACATTATGATTTTTTTTTTAATTTTTTAACAATCTATGAAAACATGAAATGTTATTCCATGCCGTCCTTAAGCTATGTGTTATACCGTTACATACTTTCCGAGTTACCGCCAAAAAGAGGGTATTTAAAAAAAATGTTCCACTTAATAATTTGAGGTGATATGCAAGAGTTTGAGGAATCGAACTCAAAATATAAAAAAAAAAATCTAAAATAGGTCTAATAGAACACTTTCAGATATTGAAATCTTTACGTATTTCACTGTTTACGACAACCTCATAACGTCGAAATAGGCTAGATGTTCGATAACGATATTTTAGCTTACGGACGGCAGTGAGCTTACGGGCGGCAGTGAGCTTACGGACGGCAGTGTGATAATTTCTTCCACCGCCTTTTAGATTCCACACAATCCGAGTCTAAGAATACATCTAAGATGGTTTGCACTAGACGAAGGCTTTATGCGCGCCTGCAAGCTTGCAGTTGCATCCCGATCGATAAGCACACCGAGACCAACCAGCCTTATCACCGTGCAATAGGGTTTAAATTTGTTCAGACCCATCCCCGGTCATGCCAAAGACTTCTTTATGAATAAAGAAGACTTTATTTCGTCACAATAAGGTTGAGAATAGTCGAACATTTTTGTGGCAGAATCCGTTTCCACTTGCCAGCCAAGAAATTTTGAATCTTACGTCATAAAAGATAATATGAATTTTTGTATGTATTTGAAATGTTTGCCTTTCGATAGCTTCGTCCAAACCGAAACTTACGTTATATGTTTATGATTTGAATATAAAAACTTAAAAAGCACAATGTTACATATCGATACTTCGAACTTTCGTTTCGAATAGTTTTTTTTATATTTAAAGAGTAGCGTACTATCATTTTTTTATGTTTTTAAAGCAGCAACCGACCATGCAGACCACCTGATGTTAAGTGGTCACCGCAGCCCATGGACACCCACATCCAACCTCAAACAAAACCGAAGTTTCGTTTGAG
>DWKL01001333.1:0-14912 GCA_018249415.1 Phareas burnsi | reverse complement strand
ATATACTATAATGAATTTAATATTAAAAATATCATATTACAATATATACAATAGTGCAGCAGCGTTTGCTATTTATTTTGCTATGCGAGGCACATTAATATATGTATATTTTTATTATACAATAATTTGCAAATGCATCAAGTTAATTATAAATAGTTTTATTAAATTCTAACGTAATTATAACGTAACGATAATTCTGACGTAAGTACTCTTAATATGCTCAACGACAACCAAACCACGCCTATAAAATTATATTCTAGAGGCCTACGATTTTTCTAAAAACATAATAATTTGTTCTTTTAATTTTTCTAATAAAATCGATCACATTTTTCAAGAATTTAGGCGGTACATTTCACCTGACTCGCCATGTTCGGAAGTTATTTTGTAATGTGTGATTGAATAATATTTTTCTTTAAGACTCACTGCGGGTAAAACAATCCTTTTGAACATACAATATCGTTTATTAAAATCTCACTAACATTTTATTTTCCTTCGTTCTATTATACGCCTTAGTGTTATATTCTTAACTCGAACGCACTTACTCAACCGTGGCGCCGGTCAGTCCACAGCACTTTATTGAATAAAAACTACGTAACATTTAAGTTTACTTCACTCAGAAACGTTCACAATGGTTGCTATAATTGTTGTTGAGAGTTAAAGCTACTAAAAGTTATTAAGGGAAAAGTCTTTTATAAGGAGCTATGTAGGTCCTTCACACTCCGAACGCGGTTGTCGACTGCCGCGCCTCCCGGCAGGAGCGCAGTGCTGAGGACTCGCGCAAAGAGTCCTGGCTTTACGTTCAATCTCATTAATATACAGCCAGACACCGTAAAGTCCTCGTGGAATAATCGAAACGGAAACCTAAACTACTCATTAAGTTTGAGATGCAATCAAAAGTCGTTTAAAACTAGGGCACGTTTTCATAATATAATCCCGTAACCCAGTTCTTTATGAATACGATATTCGAGTGCCTTTCCAAAATTATAAGGGCACTCGCATTTTTAATTTAATAAATATTCGTACACATTTCGCGTGTGTCTTTGAGGCTTATGCTAAACCTCTTCTTTTTACGCCAATTACCGCTTCCCAATTACGGTAGTCGCTAGAAATGTTTTAAATTTTCACGACACGCGAAATAGCGGGGTGGCGTGTTACATTCCATATGACTACAAGGCGCCCCCGCCCTAGAGTGTTCAAATTTATTTTGTCATTTATATATCATTTTATTTGTTTACATACACGCATACTGGAAATCAGCACTTTTAATTACGTTTGCGTTAATTTTTCACAGTGTCAATATTTGATCATCTCTGTAGTCATCTTTATTTTCTCGTGTGAAATAATTAAATGCGTGCGTGCAACATACTTGATTGCGATGTTAAGTAATTGACGCTGAATTAAATATCATTATCTTGAGTCTTTTTTGTTTATTTTTTGTGTCTCTGTTTTTACAAATTTCTGCTTTCCTATATTCCTTAATAAAATCATTTGTGTCGAGTTGGGTTGGTACTTTTTTATATTTTTATTTATATGCCTATTCTGGTGCCGTACAACAGATACTAATACCATTACCGTGAAAATCGGTTCGCCGTATATCAACTGCGGTCAATGCTGAGTGAGGGCCATTTTAAACTTTTTATTAATGTTTACATAAAAGACATTTTACAAAACAAGTTTAAGTTGTTTTGTATTATTGTGCCTAATATATGAAATTATTAATACATTTTTATATTTGGTAAACTTAGGATGCAAATATATTATTTTCTTCTTTCTTTCAAATAAACTTCCTATATTTTATTTTATTATGAGATCACTAAGACAGTGTTTTATCATTATTTGTCTCAAGTTCTAATATGCTTACAATATTCTGTCTTAATCAACTTAATGGATGAGGTTCTCAAAAAGCATATTTATATAGTCGACTGCCTTGGCCAAGCCAATTGGTAGACTTCACTCACTTCTGAGAACATTATAGAGATTTGATATTTCTTTCACCCTTGAATAAGGTGGAATAATTAGAAACGTGGGTCGAAATTCGCGTCACTGGCCCAAGATTGCTGCTCATTTGAACTAAAAACTAAAAAATAGTCTCTAAACATTAATGGAATGGATCCCAAAGTTAAACTTAACATGTTTTCAGAAGGCTGAATATACCTCCCGTTACCACGTGCTCGTCAATAGATCGTATTTACTGTAGAATGATCGTATTCACACAGTACCTAAGTTCCCATAGATACCGGGCCCGAGGCAATGAGATCAGTTAACGCCTACGCCCAGTGTCGCTACTTGGTTTTGGGACGGTGATATATTGTGTATACCATGGCAGAACATACCAGAATTAAATAATAAATCATTCACGTCGCTTTGGGAAATTCGCAAAACAAAATGCTTATTTAACTAACCCCGTTATACGTTTTTGTTAAGGGCACATTTTTTAAATACACGTCTCTAGTCTATCATATCGTCCGATTAAATATTTGAGTAACTCCTAAACTAGCAGAAGCATGATGCAAGATTTTTTTTACTTTTATCGGAAAGATCGCGTACGTGCAAGATGTGGAATGAGTTTCCTCCCAAGGCATTCCCGGGGCACTATGACATGGGGTTCTTCAAAAAAGGCGCTAAAAGAGCACTCATCAAGGCCGGCGTTGCATTGGCGATTCCTCTGGTGTTTCAATTGTCCATAAGCGACGGTTACCACTTTCCATCAGGTGGCCTGTCTGCTTTATCGCTAGGCTTAAATATAAAAAAAAGATGAACTACAATATAATAGATAATTTCGCCAATAAGCACATACTCAAACTATTTAAATACGAGTACCGTAACTAATTGAAACCTCTCTTTAGTCATGAACAATTTAGTTCAACACCAAATCGATTTCTGTGGTGAAACCCAAACGAATGGAATTTGATTTTGGTATGCAATAATATTCAATTAACGTCTCTCTAGCTTGAAAATTCGACGTCTACGCGTTTATTGCATCAAACTCCTGATATCGTATTTTGTATACACACATAAACGAAGTATACAACCTAACTCATATAGTTAATTAACTATACCTGCAACTTAGTATGTCTCGATTTGAACATTCATACGTACAGAAGAGATCATCATACTTCTAACCATTAACGTGTAATAGTGATCAAATTACTGGTACACGTATATAGCCACCATTTTACGGACGTCATTTTTTATACAAACCTTTATGCATACTAATATTACAGAAGCAGAATTTAGTTACTCTCCCAAAGTATTCACTGAATTATTTAGGACGGCTAACACAATAATAAATTGTTTAATATAAAGCTTAATTTAACTCTGACTTCACTTAGCGAGAATAATGGGAGCAGTCAGTTACAATAATTAGCCTCGTAACAAAATCCCGGACGCCGGCCTTCTGTTATTATACAGCCCGGGAAGGAAACCCATGAAATTTAAAATACTCTGTGTAAATTTATCTATTGATAATGCTTTTTCCGATGGTGAGGCGCCGCACAAGTCTCAAGATACATTTTATGTTATATATTACACACACAAGAAAGCGCCTAGGCCACTTAGAGATTACCGCGTCCGACATCGTCTTGAACCCATAATTCTGCCAGAGCGCCCTTTGTTATGAAAGTTGTACTAGAGACAGCATAGGTACCTAACCTGTAAAATTCCCAATACTTCAGCCATGTTTATTTATTGTTTGCTTGAGACGTTTAATTAGTTAATAGTGTCGGAGATCATTTTGAGGAAATCCATGTTATAAAGTGAGGATAAAAGTATACATGCAGTATGCACCCTGCTCTTTCTCACATAGGACACATGCGCAAGCAGAAAACAAAAATATACGCCACCATATAGACCACGACCGATACAAGTTTCGCTTTAAAACGGACCATCATGAGGGTAAGTTAACTCTACGACGGTCAATTACTAATATGTACATTGACGATTAACCGTCTTAGAGAACATATTGGATGTCTCAAAATACCATGATTTTATTGAACGTGGATAGTCTAAAAGTAGTTTTACATTTTTTTAACGTTTAACTTACTAAAATAATAACTTATGTAAAAATAAAAATGAATATTATTAGCAAAGTGTCTACAATCTTACACGAACTATGTTACTCTACTCTAGAGGACTTATCTATACCGTTCAATCGGTTCAATAGATTCCAATAGCTCATTTTTTTGGTCTAAGCTTGCGTCAGAGCTTAGAAAACGACAGTAATTTAGAATTTATACTTTGTGGCAGTTATTTTGTACAAATAGAAGTTTAAACCCTATAATATCTTTCTTGATATACATCAGTTTAAAAATACAGTCAAAGAAGTTAATCCGTATTGTCATTAATACTCTTGCACAGCGAGAACTTGGTGTAGATATCTCCCAAGTTAGAGTCAATGTCCAGTATATATTATATATATTAACAAATTTTCTATCTATCTACTACTAGTTAATCTAACTGGTTGTGGAGTGTAAAGTGCATATTTACGTGTTAAGCCTTCAAAAAATTACATTCTATGATCCGATTTAATCTAATTTCCTGCAGCTTGTTGCTCGTGTCCCTAGCAGTTGCTGCAGTAGCAACCCAGGCAACCCAGTAACTGATATGGTGTGAATGATAGAGACCGATAAAGAAAATATATTTTAATCAATTAATGAAAAGTTCAAAAAAATTCGTGTACTAAGAAAAACTTTATGGGATCATTTAGCGCATGCGCATGATGTGGACTATCTGGGAGAGTGCAGGGGGCGCAGTGTGGGCGCATTCGGGCCCATGTGCACGTGTCTGCATCGGGCGCGGAGTTGCTCTCGAACTATTTCACGAAGTACTAAATGTACAACGCGCCTCGAGCGTCCGCAAATCTAATTATTGCTCTGGCCTGTAAGCTTGTTACGGTACTATGTTTGTTGAAACTTTGTTGATGCTTTGTAGCTTTAGCTGTACTTTGACTTAACTTTGCAAAACCAATTGAACTTATTTTAGTTCGTCATAACCTAATTGCTTCTATGTGGCTGGGATATTTAACAGCATTATATTGCTCACTATTATAGTATATGGTTGCAATTAAGTTATATACGTACAAGACTGAATTGCAATCCAGGTATGCTGGTGTAGGATTCTTCCCAGCACATATATACTCACATATTCTTAGTTCCCAAATATACTCAGTACAAGGAACATTAAGCAAAGAAGAGTCGGTTAAACATTTTTTATTTCTTTTCATAATAAATATTTTGCGTTCACGCTGAAATCTTAGGCTTTTAGTAATTAGGGAGTAAATTATTTCTCGTGTTCTAGCAATTACGGGTACTTAAATTTAAGCTAGTCAAAATATTACTTGCCTATTAAAATTTAATTTAAGTGCCTCCTCAAGCCTTTTGGTTTATTCATTATATTCAGTATCTTTTTTACTGTTCAAATCTGTTTACCGACTCTGATCGCTTCAACATTAGGGTAGTAAATAATTTTCAAACTCATAAGTGGAAATAAAAAACTGCAGTAATTTGTAAATTTAATAACGTACTTGCCAAATTAAACACAACACGTACGTAGTACCAATATACAATATACGTCACATCAATCTTAGGTGTTACTAAATATTTATATACATATCATGTCTACATAATACCTATATCTATTATTCCATACCTACAACTGACATATGATACAATTTTATCAAGTGAAATCTACATTTTAAAACTTTTTGTTGTGGCATTCCGTGTGCTATTACAAATTCCTTTTCATTTTATAATGGGATTGGTAATCGCCCCTGATCGATCGATATACAGAAATTGTTCGCGGTGAAATGTGAAATGTCTATTACTACAGTAGTTGCGGTGCTATCTAAATCAAGAATATGTTTATAAGAAGCTATGGATGGGTATTTCGAATATTACACGAAACCTTAACAGTCGATGTCAATACATCTTAATCTTATTTGATTCAAGCTAAATATAACTAATGTAAATATTTATAAAACAGTGTGTGCGTAATAAAACCATGCGTGTCTATGTGTTTCTCTGTACACAATTTTCTACACGTAATGTGAGTTGAATGAAAGTGTGATAAAATATTTGTACTCACAAACCACGGTCACAGTGAAACTAAATTACAATTACAATTGTTTTTTTTTATGTCAGAAACCTTTAGGATCTAACTTACAAATATCGCGTAATCTCGCCGTATCAAACATGGCAGTAGAATGGACCAAGTATTGATTAAGACGTAAAAACTCTTTGAAGAAATCATAACTGTGTGCAGCTCTAAATGTTTAGGGCTTTGAAGAATCTGAGCATATATATATGTAGATCAACACGAATGAAGTTTAGTGTAATTCATACACTTCAAGAATATCCAGTACATTTTATATAAAACTATTATTAGGTAGGAACCTACATTAAATAAAATTCAATGTGGTCTAAATATTAACCCCTGATATTTAGAACAATTTATTAAACTAACGTGAACCGATTAAAACCAAGCTCATGCAACTTCAATCGGACGAATATTTTAATGTTTCTTTATTAATTTACAGGTATCTAAACTAAAGCACGAATACGATCAAATAACGAAAAGAAAATATCAGTACTGCGGAAAAATTTTGAAACAACATGCGTTTTATGCAAATACCTCGCAAATTGAACTCAATTCCATTTAAATACGGCTCCTATTTCCTTACTGTATGCACCATTAACGTACGCCACGCGATAAATAACTTTTGCCGCAACGACTGAATAATGAAACGTTGCATGTACAACTATATTGCCCGAGTATCGTAAATGCAAGACGTTAGAGTCGCTTTTCGCGCGCATCGCCTCTTTGCCGGCCGTTGTAAAATAGCACCAAAGCACATCAGATGCAATGCGCAGAATCGAGATGCACCGGCAAGGATGCAACGTTATTTCTAATGGGATAAGGTAGAATGGGAAACGGTGGGGTCTAATAGATCACGTGGGAACCCCACCCCGCGGCCCCCTTCGGACACGGTCGCGTAAGTGCCATTGAACCACACCCATGGCCACCTAAACGCAAAATAAACAACGCAAACCGCGACTAGGTCGCAGCACCACGTGCAATGCGTTATGGACTATGTTTAGTGCCTGCTACCTAACGTATATTTTTGGTGTTTGTTATCACAGTTGCGGGTGTAGCGAGTGCCGGAAAGTCGCCGTCGGCGGGCTGCTGGTACGATCGCGACGGCTTAAGGCGCCGACTGCGCCCTCGGACGCCCTCTTTGAAACTGAACCCTCAGAGTTTTTACTATATACAGCGAGGCTAGGTTGGGCCCGTAGCGCGGCGTGTGCGGTCTCGCACAGGCGCGGCGTTTGTCGTCAACGATCGATGCGGGCAACGACCTTGCGCCGCGCCGTGGGCATGGCATTATGCCGACGCTACCCGCACCATCGTAATCACAGCCAAATTTTTGGGTATATCCCCGGGTCAAACCAACAACACGAGTTAGTGCAACTCTGGCGATGCGACTAAAACTTCAAATTTGCACAAAAATAAAATAATCGTGAGGAGGTGTGCAGTCTCCTTAATAACGCACCGGAACGCATAGAGATCCATAAAATGTACGTACCGACAAATGTAGGTAAACAATAAACATAGTGTTGTAGACATGAAAATATAAAATAAAAATTGGCACCCTAACTGACAACACATCAAATTAACGAACCGAATATGGAAGGTAAAACGAATAAAATGATAGGCAGAAACGTCCAGCAAACATTTTACAAGGCCAGCGTTCATAGTAGCTTGCACAATTTTCCGAGAACCGAGGGAGTGTTTTCATTACAAATCCGTCTACTGCGTGAAACTCAATGTTTAATTTGAACAAAATATTCCAACAGCAGCGTGCCACCGAAACGGAAACAACGACATGAATATTGGAATTGCGAAAATATTTGTATAAAATAAACAACAAATATAAACTTGTCTATATAAAATAAATCCTGCAAATAATCTCAAAAAAATATTTTTATATTTTTTTGACATTATTTGCATTCATTTCCGGCAAGTAAGTAGATTGAGAAATATCTGTAATATCGATAATATCTAATGGTGCAAATATGCGTTTAGATATTCAATAATAAATACGAACGAACCGACGAAAAAAACAGCGTAACGATATGAATTTCAGCTTCCCACGCCGGTTATGGTTATGCTATGGCTTCATTTATTCTTATTCTTCTTTCATTCAGCAGTGGGACAGTAAAGGGTTGGTGAAGAAACGAACGACTGGCAGTTTAATAGCAGAGTGTACTATTTTTGTACTGACATGTTTACATAAGACACTCTACGCGAATGATCCCTGGACTCAAGATGTACTAGTTAGTATTTTAAATAGAAATAAGGAAGTATTATCATTGCAAACCGTACGCCACAGATGTGCGCATCGTTAAAGATAAAATTGATCACGTTTGTATTACACATAATTATTAATCTATAATAGATGTTGGTTCATCACATTCAATGTTTAACATTTATTATCACTGCAATTTTTAAAACAATAAATTATAATAATAAAGTATTTAAATTTACCGACATATTATATGTTAACTACGAAATACTATCCGCTCATACATATGTACAAATAATATATCAAAATCACTAATAAAGAAAATGATGTTAAAAATTAGATACTTTTTAGGGAGCGAAAATTTGCAACTATTGTATTGATAAGACAATACTGTCTATGCAAAGCAGGAATTTATGGCTCGTACCATAAACTTATTGAACCCCTAACGACGGATTACCAGTTTCTTACAATTAGAACATAGATAGAGCGACATTAAACATTTAAACTTAAATACCTAGTCCGAAATGTACCGCACTCTTCAATAAACCGGAACGCCATAAAGTCAATACAGCGCTATCGGGTTCTGATAGAATTTTCAATTGCAGAGAATTTCTGAAATTGGAAACTTTCGTGTAAATTTAACTTGGGTGAAATGCTTTCGTGGCCGTTGATATCTAATATAACATATAAGCCAATAAATTAAGCTGTCTCAGGGAGGACTGGAAACGATACCTGTCCCGATATCGCACATTTTGATTTGATATCACAATAAACAATAAAACAACTTATACTTTATTTTCATCGAGCATTCGTTAATTTATGAAAAAAATCTATATCAATATAACATAAATTCATATTAGTATAATGTAATACGGACATAAAAAAATAATGTACACTAATGAGATTAATTAACAGTCATAGTAACATCTCAACAACGAATTTCACGGCGAGAAAGGGCGTGCATCTCCGGCTTTTCTTACTTTTTTACACGTCCGCACCTCCAGCCGTGCCAACATATCTAGTCAAAGTACCCACCTTTTCGTCACCTTCATTATGTCAAGTCAAGTTATCTCTTCTACCGTAACAAATAGTAATATTATAAATTTATATGAATTTTCATTCATAATAACATTCATAAGTAACTGTCTGTTTGTTAACTTTTTTAAATCTAAATCGCTGAACCGATACAATTGTTGTTGTTAAAGTATTGAAATAATCTATTTCTGCCTTTTCATTGATCGACCGACTGCATACCATATTTCTCCTTTTATTAGTTAAGAAATAAAAGATACAACATTGGAAGTGCGCAGTACATCGCCACTCCAATGTCGTACTATATCAATTAGTTGATGTGCTACAGTTTCACTTCATATTTGTGTAATATTCATTCCTCTTACATGTTAATCCTAAAAGCGTAATTTAACTATGATTCATTACTTTTATATATATAAAAATATACTCGCTGTTATTCGTGACTTCGTCCGTAATGTAAAGAAACGAGTCGGTGTCATCTTGCTCCTGACGTTCATAATATTATCGTTGCTCTGTCACGGCTCCATTCCGCCCTCGTCTCGCTCCATACACGCCCCCGTCTCGATCCTATCTCATTCCCGTCGTAGCCTCGCACGGATGCCGGTCCTGCTACGCCCTGGGTCCAATCCCGTGCTCGTCAGGAGCAAGAACACCTAAGGTACAGTAAGGTAAATAGCATATCAAATTCCCTCCCTCCCACCGATAACCGTGAGCCCCACACTATAGAAGGTCGAAACAGAAATAAGAGGTGGGGGAGTGGTGGTTCTCAGCTATAGTTCAATTGGTGGAAAACCCATTTATTTATTAACTTAAAATACTATGTAAAAGTTGAATATATAGTATTTTTTAAAGATAACTAACCTACAGCAATTTTTAAGTCATGAGAAATACCTTTAAAAATATTCATTGTAATCCGATAGATTTTGAATTAAATCTATTTAAACATACATATATACAAATAATTTCCTGATTACGCATATTTTTTTATATATTTTTATATATTTTATATTTATATATTATATATTTATATACTAATATAAAATTAAAACTGGTTTTTCTTTAAATTTACTCATAAATATTTACGATTATTTACGCCACTATTCTACTCGTTTGTTACTTCGATCCATTAAATGAACCTTTAAACAACATAACACTGTAGGTCTTCGCGACAAAATAACATAAATCCGATTAAATTAGCTTCACGCCAGCTACTAGCGATCAAGTTCCCAACTTTAAAGTATGCAGTTTCATGCCTTATTGGCGCACCAAATAATAATTATTAGAATTTTGAGTTTGAGGAAAGTTTATAATTTTATTGCTGATCGATATAGAAAGAAATTATAAGCGTTAATTGTTACAATTTTTAAGGAAATAATTTATGTTAATGTGAGTTGATAGTTGGTATATCAATACCTAACATGTGTTAATGTATAACGGGCGTCACTAAGACTAGCAAGACTGAAGAATGCAGCGATGTTACTTTTGCTCTAGCGGCCCTAAGAGCTTCACCAAGCTTGGTGAATTGGTATAGGTTTCAGTGGGAACAGAAGATTTAGATCCTGCAGGAGAGAATGGTTTCGGAACGTGAATCGTAACCATCCACTTATTCGGGTGAGAAATTGTGACTGACCCAAGTTGTGAAGGATGGACATCGGTATAGGTTAGTTACAGAAATGGAGGATATAAGTAACGACTCGGTATTCCCGAGTTATCGACTCGGGAATACCGTGCGATGGCCTTGTAGAAAAAGGTATCTAATCTCCGCCGGCCGAGATACTGTGTGTAACATATGTGAGGTGTTTGTGAAAACTAGGGGTTGAGGGCATTAGTCCTTCCGTTCTCATCGTCTGCATAGTCTAGGAATGATTTGGACGTCTGTTCAAAACCCATAAATCTTTGTCTATGGTTTTCTCCGGCTATTTCTTTTATAATAACAATGTAGAGACGCGACCCAGCACCAATGGATTTCCTCAATATGATACCCTTATTGCCCGTTAATAGATAACTAATAATCACAAGACCAGCACGATGATAAAAAGCTCGCAGGCCCCACGACTTGCGTAGATCATAACCGATTTACAGAGTTAAGCAACGTCGGGCGTGGTCGGGACATAGGTCGGTAACTGCTAGTGACTTATTTCATGCACGTGTCCGTGCTTACGAGAGCAAGTAAAGTTATCGGTCCAGGTTGTTATCGTTGGATAGCAGTTGTTAAGTTTGGAGGCCTTATTGGTGATTTGAAAACAATTCGATACGGGTTGACCACTAACCCGTTTCTCTACAAATCTGCATGTTGATAGAGTATGCTCTAGGCTTTCTCCAATTGTGAGAACAGACACTCCATATGCCCAGCAGTGAGAAATAAAAATATACAAATACACGCATTTTACATACATCCCTAGAACCTTACAGACTAGAATTCCTTGAGTTATGGACATCGTGAACACTTTGACCCATAATACAAATCTAAATTCATCCTTTAGATTTTGTCCTGGCTGGGAATCGAACCCGGAACCCCCTGCGTTAGACCGATATGATTACTGATTCGCAACGATGGTCATTATGTCCATCGCTGACATAAGTATAATTAAAACAATTCATCGACTATAAAATAGGTGACAATATGGAAAGCAGGCTAAGATTTTGGAATATTAATGTAAATCTACAATAAATTAACAGTTATCTTAAATGTTGACGGTAGTAGAGAGATTTGTAACGTGGAGTAAATAAGAGCAAAATTAACGTGCATGAAATGAGAGAACTTCTAAATCTCCCAGGATTAAGTTATTACATTACACTCGTGGCGCAGATTACTTTGTACGAAAAATAGCTGTGAGGTTATCACCGACCCACGGATGCATAAAAATTAATCTTTAAACAATACTTTTATATATTATGCATTAAATGTCAATAAAAAAAATTAACGGAGATAAAACCGATATTCGGCGCGGGAAACTGTCTACCATAACCGTCAGTATTGTGTTGTGTAAATATGAACTGCGTTTTAAATCTAAGTGATTTTTAATTGGCGTTGGCCAATCGAATACTATATTGTACGTTAAAGTCCACCGAGGGAACCGGAGAATACAGTATCGACGTAGACACAGTTTATTTTTAGTCGTTATAGAAAAAAAATATTTTAACACATCTCCCAAATTTTATGGACTATTTGTAAGGGCTACTTTATGATATATGAAATCGTTGATAGTCGCAACTTGACTATGTAAATCAGTCTTAAAAGACCTTGTAGACTTTGTAATCTGTGTAGACTTACTTCGTAATCTTTTAAGGTCAATTTACATAGTCACTGCGATTATCAAGTTGATTTCATATATGATTAAGTTATTTTTACAAATCATCAATTTCATTTATACGATTTAAATAGTCTCCGAATAAAATGGCCGTGAGATACAGACATACAGACGAACATGACGATATTATATGACATGGCTTTAGTTTTTGCCATTTGTCTACGGAACTGTAAAAAAATGCCGTACCGTAAAATTAAAACCTTACCAAGATGATAACGGCTCATCAATGCGGCCAATGGCTGGACCATTTTCTACTCAAGCTTAGTTGGGCCTCCACAGTGGCCAAATGCAGGTTGATTGATTTTACAGACCTTATGTTTTCTTTTATCATTAAATCGAATAATGATTATTTTTTATTACATAACAGCCGTATTCCAACAACGAAAAGATCTACGATCGTTAAACTGCAAAATTTCAACAAAATTGGCTTACTTTTAAAATATAGTGGAAAGTTTTAAAAGTCGGCCATTTCTTACCGCCTACTGGTGAAATGTTTGTAAAAGCCTGATTAGGAATTTGAACAATAAGTTTTGTTTTTTTTTTACTAATTACTTAGTAGACGTACTGAAGAGATCAACAATACGTTTTCTTTATTACATTGAAGTTGTAAACTTCTTTCGTAAAAATAGTATTTAATCTTGTTGAAAGGCGAGAAACACTTTCAACATTCATGCAATGACTTAAATATTATAAATGTTCGCAATGAATACAACTTTTTAAGACCTACAAAACTACTGTACCAGAACACCAACGCCTGGTTGTCTCTACGAAAACCATTCAAATGCAGTAGCTGTTTGTTGGTATTCAATATAATCGCCTTATGTAAACAAAATAAAACAATTTACGTTCCTCGTAACAGCCAGTTATAAGCTCTCCTTCATACAACAATCAGTTTCGAGTGTTGGACAATTTCATCCTATTGAAACAGAGACTGAGATATTGAGAGAACAGTGTGAGATATTGAGTTACCTTCCCTTCCTCATCTTCGTCATAATCGTTCTTGCGCACATCTTTCTAATATCACTTGCTAATAAAAATCAATTTAAATAACAAACACCTTCAAAATAACTATAAAGGAAGAAATAATTCAAACAAAATATTGATAAGTAAATAAATAGTTATGAAGTTGGGGCTTATATCAATGTTACAAATTTACCTGGAGATCCATTGACCTTCGATTTGATAACATTTTGAGAACTTGAAGAATTTTGGCGCGCCGACATTAATTATATATATGTCTAATTTAATATCAAGATTATTTTTTTTAGTTTCGTTTGCCGAGTGTTTACGACTATACGGAATTAACTGCGGAATGTGTTCGAGTCACATACTCGCATTCCAAGTCCAGGAGTAAACTGGACAAACAGCCGGAGGCGCTCGAATAACTTATGCGTTCAAATATTTGTCGTCAACTATGATCAAACGTAGCGCAAAGGTTTTGCGGGACGTCTGGCCTAAGCGTTAGCAAATTTATGTATGTTCCGACAACTTCCGACATTTGAATTTTATCTCTGCAAATCGTACCAAAGGCGACAGCGTTCTGTTTGAAAAAAAAATGCACTTTATGCCTTTGCGTTTTACTCTAATTTAATGGCACTCTTTATATTTGGCAAGCTTAATGAGCATTTACGTTTGGAGTAAAAAATTATTACTATGAAACATGAAACAGAATATGATATATGAAACATATTCCCATATGTAATAATGACATTTGTATGTATTATTTTCACGAACGTAACAAATTTAATATGTCTCCGGTTTCGATCTTATGAACCTCTTAAGCGATAGTTATAAATCTAATTCAGTTGTTTATATATATATATATATAAAGAAAATTTTACTCTATTATGTTCAATACTTAATAATAATCTATTTTAAGTACGTTTATGAAAACTTCAGTTGGTCAATGTCAGGTGTTCAATTCAGGTGTCAGCGGGCAAAATAATGGCAGTACATAATAATGGCATGCCGCCATAATATAAAGTCTTATTGCTGAACACTAATCTCTTCCCGCACCTGAAATATCCTTACAATGTTGACATTTGCTCGTCAGTGCAGCACAAAGCAATGATCGGTTCACTTAATCTAGGTGGTATCGACTAAGTTGGAAGCCATGTTTGCCTTCCATCCGTTCCGAATCCACTTGTTTGTTGAGAGGGTAGCGATTAAATAAAATCGCCTATACATTCGCTGTGAATTAACACTCTTCTTTAACAAAACATATTCAAATCTACATATATTAGAATAAGATACACAATGTATCTTAAGTT
>DWKL01001332.1:0-14912 GCA_018249415.1 Phareas burnsi | reverse complement strand
AAGCTCGTGGAAGCTTCCCTACATGCACTGGGAGGGTTAAAAAGCTTTTGGGGGGGTCACAACGGGGAACATGAAAAAACAGTTGTTGCTTGCTTTAACGACGTTGAAAATATAGCGTTGAAACCTTCACGAGTCCTCCATAATATTTTTTTATATGGGTAGTCTTGTCAGATAAACACAAAGACTATTTTTAAGCGTAATCAATTCACATTCATAATTCTACGCTACGACTCCTTACATTGTGGGAATATTCACTCACAAAAATAAAATCGTAACCAGGCAGCCAATTCACATATTATACAAACAATATAGGCGGGACCTTTTTATTCTGAACACGTTTAGATGAAATGGAACTATCGATAGCTGTCAACTATTGCAAATCACAATGTTTATTGAGGAGATAAGTCACTAACGCACAATTTGATCACTAACTCTATCACCTTCCTGTCTTCTTGTATAATGAAAGCAGCAAACGAGTATGCAGTCCACCTGATGTTAAATGGTCACTGTAGTCCATAGAAATCTGTCACTGGCCCCAAATAGGACGCGAATCCTATCTAAGGTTGGAACATTTGTATAAGAAATAAGGTGGGATACTTTAAAAAGGACTCTAAATAAATTCAATTCCATTCAGGAAAATAAACGTTATAAGTTGCTCTTCTTACGTACATATCGAACTAGATAGGATTTTTGATTGAAATTATATTCATATATAAATGGTCTCAAGTACAAGGAACCAAAGTTTGTTAAGTAATAACCCAATGAAAACTACAGTAAGTATAATAGTTATAGGGAACCGACAGAATCACAGTTATCTGTCAATTAAATAACGGAAAGTCTAGAAATTACCAATATCGCGCGTGAATAGAGCGTCATAGATTACCAAACTAAAATAGCCCTTTGTGTGTTGCAATCAACCGTCTAAAATTTATGTTCTAAGTAGTAAAATCGCACACAAGATGAGATATTTACTTATTAAATTATAAAAGGAATTTACGATTGCCTGATCGTAATTCAATAGTTACATGGGTAATCGCAATTCGTTGATCGAATAAAAAGAATTTTAATTTACCGAGGGCAAGGGCTTCATTCCTGCGTGGCAAGCTGGTCTGAGATAGATTGTCTCACCCAGATCGCCGTTGGCGAAGGAGCATTCAGCTACTAGTCAATCTTGGGCAGGCATGCGGCGGCCATTTTGTAGCGCCCGGACAGACGGACGTACGAGAAAACGCTTTGCCTGTAATTGCACTGCTATTCCCCTCTAGCTGTTTTTCTAAAACATTAAGGTCCTGCATATTTATGTTACGTTCACAGTGCTTGTCGTTCTCAAATAAATCTGCGTGAAAAAGGGAATAAAATAAAGGTTTCTATTACACTCCTATCCAATACAATGACTTTGTAGGCTCTCATCTATTATAATTTGGTTATAAGTTCAATAACATCTTATGTCTTATAACACAATTATAAAGTTTAGATCTTTAATTACAAGTAAATGTAAGTAAGTCATATTTTAATTTTTTACAAACATCTAATAGTATTTTAAGAACAATACGTTGTAGTTTTGCTTAGAAATGTTGAACTTAAACTAGGTTTTAAGTGTCATGTTAGGCACGTAGGCATCCCATAGATGGGGTGTAATTGGAGGTGCGTGTGTAGAGGTTTTTGCGGGCGTGATTACTGTCGCAACGATCTGACACCGCTTTTTGCTTCCAAATGATATATCGCAAGAGTTGGACCTGCGGTGAAATATATTGACGTGCGTTACTGTTACTTAGTTGCGTAAACTATGAAAATGGCTGTATTGTAGTAAAGATATCTTTTTACAGAGTTTTACGAGCATATTGAATATGGTGCAATATTACAACGATATTCAATATAATATTACAAATGTAATAAAACAATAATTTTAAGAATGGAGAATATTGTATATTACCCAGATTTATTTAGTTACTACAAATGTATACTTTTTAAATAACAAATTGTTATTACTAATTTATTTATAGGCGTATACTTTTTTGATTTGTGAGTAGGTATAATGCGATTGTGGTAGATTATTTTTGTCTTCCAATCCACACTTGGCCAGCGTGGTGGATAATGGCCTAACCATTATCATTCTGAGAGGGGAACCTAGTCCAGCAATGGGTTGATACTAACCCACTGCTGGACAAGAATATGGATGGTGATGCGATTTACATTATTTACTTTCATATTGTTGTAGTTAAGTTTAACTTTACAACACCTACTCGTTCACGCGACTTCGTATGTTATATCAATAACAAACTTAAATTAAGAACTCCGAACATTTATCATAAACCTTTCAGAACAATGAGAGATATAATTTATATGGCCCCATTCTAAGCCCACACAAGGCATGTTTGTAATACGTATGCGTTATAGATTTTACATCTTTGACATTATTTATAGTATTGCTGATGAATCATTGTTTGAGCGCAAAGTTTCAGAAACTTATAAATAAGTTAAATACACGTTTATACTTCGTACTGATTAACATACTTCATTAGAAGCTGGTGTTCGTTTTAAATGGAGATTCGTTTCGCAATGAACATTACTCATTTCAGTATAATTTTATAGTAATGAGACGTTGAAAAAAAATTGATTATGTTAAATTAATTTTCTTCTTCAGGTTTTTGAATAAGTGTATGATTTTAGGATTCGAAATCACTGTCGTACGTTCCAATTATACAGTTTATAGGTTATTTTTGTAATTATATAATTGTGCATTTCGATAGGATTCGTACTCGAAACACCCAATCCTGTCCTATCGTTACAGTGTTTGTTCCGCTTGTTGCTGTATTCTGGACATAGAGTATGGTAAGGCACAGATACCGCTAGAAGCAACCTGAAGCAGTCCTTTGAAAAATGAGACTGACCTCAGGTAGTACTCAAATTCTATTTGTGGTTCGTTATAAATAGACTGGATGTGAAGTGATTACTTAACATCAGATACATTCCGTATACTTGCCAGTCACTTCTATAAAAAACCAATGAGAACTTTATATATGTGAGTAAAAGTTTGTAAATAAAAATATTATTATGAATTTAATTATTTCTTGTTTGTTATTCTCGAAGAAAGTCATAACAGATTTACGATTCACGGAAAAAGAATTCTCTATGGAGGACCGCGGCAGCTAATGAGTCAGTGTGTTTTATTTTAGACGGCCAAAAGAAATATTTGACGCGTAACCTGAAACTGTTTTGTATATTTTACGCGGGGCTCGCGGGCGATAATTTCGATACGAAACTCGGCCGTCTGGCGGGCTAACGTGGCATTTATGATTTATAATCCGGCCCCCGACGGGTCCCCTCTTCTGAGAGACAGCGGACTTAAAAATAATTTTGATTTTAAATTGGAAGCAACTTATTAAACCCAGGTTTTATGTGATGGGACATGGTAAATGACTGGCGGATTCAATGCGTCAGAGCTGAAGAAATTCCAAAGTTCAAATTTTTTTACAATTAGTGAAAATAACCCAGCAAATTCTGTTATATCCAATTAAAAATTCATGGTATTTATGGAAAAAATAGAGATCTAATTTGTTACTTTCACATAAGGACGTAAATCCTTTAAGCTCGGCGGTGTATCCAGTGTATCTATTAAAGTTTCTAGTTTTTGTCATTTGGCGTAAGAATGCGGTTGTCGAGCAAGTAAAGCATGTTTCAGCGACTTTTATGTAATAGAAGTCAAGCCAAGTAGCTCGACGAATTACAAATTGTTTTAAAAGCTATAGCTTTAAAAAGTTATGAATTGCGGAAAAACGAACATAACGTCAAAGACGAGTTCGCAGAAATTACGTGGTAGCGAGAATTCACTTTGCAATGTATTTACACTCGCTGTAATAACTAAAAAGTGTATCATTACTTAGTGCGTCGTAGTAATCGATGGTTATCTATCGGCACAGGCTGCGTCAACATGCCGAGCGCTTTCTCGCCACTTAATTACGACAGTCACGCTTCACCTAAGAAAAATCTTTTGTGCTCTTTTTCCGAGCGTCAAGAAATGTAACAGAACGGGTTGAAGAATTTTTTTTTTCTTTCAAATGACTTTTTAGTGTCACGGCTTGGCCAGTGACGGTTTAATGAGAAAGCTTTGTGATCGCTGAGGCAGGCGGCCCTGTGTCGAATTGTCGCGGCGAAGCTCTACACATTTTTATTTTACAAGGATCGCAATGGACGCTGATGCCACCATCCTCATAATATTTAACGCGCTTTAAACGAAGGAAATACATTTTTAACTGTAATGTATTTTTATAACCTGATACGCAGGATAAGGGCGGATATTAAATACGTGGACACTAGTTACTATACAATGCCAATCGATATTGTTTTAGAATATGTTTAAACTTTTATAATATTAATATGTAACGTTTGTACCAAAACATTATCTTTTGTGTTGTAACTATCCGGAATAATATTTTGACAAATTATAAACGATAAATTTGGTATTTTTTAATAAAGGGATATTTATTTGACTAGAATAAGAAAAAATAATGCATGTTCTATTTTTCTATGACTGGAAGAACGAGTTTTATCATGGAATAACATCTATCTGTTAGACGCATAATTGCTAGTATTTATAACCGTCCTCTCTGGTAGATCAGTACTATTTTTTAATATATTAATGCAAGTAAGATTAGCTGGACATATAAACAGGCTCCTGATTACATTAATTTTTATAAGAGATACAAAGTATTTAAGGTGTAGTTTAGTTTAGAATACAAATGTTCTTTAAACTTTGTATTATTTAGTATTTAGAACATAGAGAACATAACACTGTATTAAAATGATAGCCTAGTAGAAATGTTTTAATACCCTGAAAATTGCGGTTAGAATTTCGAACCCCTGATTTTCTAAGTTATAATCGTGTTAGAAATTAATTATCACTAGTTCTAACAATGTAAAGAAACATCATACTGAGAGTTCCTCTGTAAAGTTCTCAAATCTGTGTGAGTCTACCAATTCGCTCTTGGCCAGCATGGTTAACAATGATGTAACCTTGTTGATTTTGAGAGGAGATCTGTCCCCAACCGTAGGACACTAATGGTTTGGTGAGAAGTGACTTCTTAGCTTAAAAGTCATGTTATAAAAGTACATTTACACTGTGTAATACAAGTAACCCTGTCCATCTTATATTTATTTATCGCTAATAATGGATATCTGTAACTTACTAAAAATATTATTTCGATCTTCTCATAGGTCAGTCTGATTTAGCAAACAATATATAAGTGTTATGAGGTAGAACTAAGTATACTTAAACAAAAACGAACTTCCGACTTCTACTAATTCTTATATTTCCTGTCCATGTACATCAATGTAGCACACTTGATTCGACATTGAATTAGAAATACTTCTTATAAAAATTAAAAAAAACTAGGCGGAAGACTGGCGAAAGACTATATTTAATAATATTAATCATCAAAGTGGACGTATTGCACGTTCGTTGAACGATTGTTCTCGCAATGATTTTTATGGCAATGAACCCGTCAGTACAAGGGACTTCGCGCCATTGTAGAATAAAGTTCCCATATTTCCGCATTGTACAGCTATAAAGTTCCATGTTCTCGATACTATCACCTTAATATTTTACTCGAAATATCAATTTATTCGTCCGGCAGATCGGTCGTGACACGCTGGCATGGTCATGCCATCCGTATCTAATCCTATGAGAAATATCTGAACTAGTTCAATGGTCATCAGATTGTCGATTACACAAAAAACGAAGGGAAGCTCGATTAATTTCTTTCTGATTGTATCCACCATTCGTCCGTTCCGTTCACGTTTCTGACAGAGAGTCGAGTAGGTACTTACAAACGCGCTGTACCTAAACGAGTTTAGGATCTGAAATAATAGATTGTACTAGCTGTTAAATTAATTAATGTGAGGTATGTCTAATAAACCTGAGAGATGAGCTAGCATTCTATTTTATATACCAATAACTCTCTTGAATTACGTTGGATCGTAATAGACGGACAGACGTCGTAAAATAACTAATGTAATAGGCTATCAGTTGCATTTCAGTGCAAAGGCCTCGCCCCGGTGCTTGTATCACAATTTTATCGTGTACTTATTATTGAGATCTAGATAGATTTATCTTGAGTAAATAACTGATATAAACATACATTGTTCGGATATCGAACGCAGTATACACTGTGAGGAAACAAGACACGACGGGTAACTGAGACTTATTGCAATTGGACGCGTGATAGAGGGACTCTATTCCGTCCACTTCTAGGTACAACCAATACTTATATATAAAATAAATAAATTGAAACGTCTGTCTATAATTTAAGGAAGTCATTCTATTAACCTTTATACTTTTTTTTATTATACTAAAACTTAAAAATCCCTTTTATTAATATTTATGTGTGTCTGTCTGATTGTATCTAATCGTGGAAACACGAAACAAATTTTAGCGGGATATATAAAAAAATGCTCATATAAATTCGACGAGAGCGAAGCCGTAAGTAAAAATGTATTTTAAATATAAACATACTTCTGTTCGAAAAACTATGGTATGAAGTTATTAAGTTATTAACAATACAAAATAACTGGATACATTTAATGAATACTGAGGTTAGATATTACGATTAACGCTTCTAGGTCAAGTTGTCTATCGAAAGAATTTACGAGAAATTGGCTATTGTGTTCAGTGTGCTTATAACTCGTAACAGCCTAGAAGGATTGCTCTTTAACCCTGCCTCGTTTCGTGATGTCGCGTCGACCCCGGCAAATCTGTTTTGCCCATCATAATCGTTGTTTTCAATTTACGGTGGCTATCGCTCATCGTATAGGCCATTCGTCTTGAAAACTCAATAGCTAAAAATAACATACTACATCCATAAAGCGTCGTTTACCTCCTATTTATATGATACGTCTAGAATACTTGTATGTGCTTAGGTCTGATGTGGAAGGAATGATATGTAACAATAGACACCCTTTCAGTCGACGGTAAGGTACGAACCCAAGGAGTTATAAATTTACTCTCAAGATACGCTCAAACCATCATATAAATTACATTAAATAAACTCAGAAGCATTCCAACATACACGGGAAGTATGGAAACCTTATCAATAAGGCAACGGGGAGTCTGATCATATCGGCCGTCGAGCTCGGCAATATCTACACGATACAGAGTTACGAATAGAAACGAACATGACATTGTTCGATTATCGTGACTTAAATTGTATCAGATTTATTCAGATAATTTTAGATTGTATCTAGTAACGAATAAATGCGAGATTTTATTAAATCAATAACTTTAGATAATATAAACAAATTGATATATAATATGTCTTTATAAATCTAGTCGTTGTTTTAAAATATGATAAATTTACAAAGACAATATGGAAGTGTCAAGAAGACTAAGAAATAAAAGACTCATAAGAAGTATAAAATATATTTATCATGTACTCGCTAACGATCCTTCACTTTTTTTAATCTCATACACATTTGCGAAAGCAAATCCATGCATTGTCTTGTGGTTGATAAACCTTCTGGTGTTGGTCGCGTGTCTGCGTTTAGTATTTTGAAACCGCATATGGTTCGACTTCAGTACCACGTCCAATTAAACTAATATCAAACTGCATAGCTATAGCAGCGGCACGAGCTCGATCTGAAAAATGACTGCAGTCTCCAGCGCATGAGGCATTCTGCATTCGTTTTAAATGTACTGCTCGTTTAGGTAACATTCATTGAATTGGTTTCAAAGTTCTATGTACTACAGTACCACTCAGTTAACTACTTCTAGCCACTCCGCCATACATC
Organism: Phareas burnsi; assembly: GCA_018249415.1. NCBI lineage: Eukaryota > Metazoa > Arthropoda > Insecta > Lepidoptera > Hesperiidae > Phareas > Phareas burnsi. The sequence goes on along the minus strand of DWKL01001332.1, from coordinate 7,130 downwards.
GTAAAAAACAGGTTTAATGAGAAATAATGAACATAAAAACCGAAAAATGAACACCTCGTGTTCGAAATATTTATGAATAAAAACCTGCAATTCGTTCATTAATGTTTATTTAGGAAATATTTTGCAGTTTCTCAAATCTCTCTGTGTTCGGTATATATGCATGTATGGTAAATAAGATTCTTTTGAAAAGTCAAAATGCACGAAAATTTCAAAAGATAACTAAACGAATAATCGTTTCTACTTTGAATTTACATTACATTACTACAATTTGAATTACATTACTATTTCTATTTTGTATCTAGTTGCAATTTGTAAATACATGGAATTAATAGTAAAATATTATTTTTATAATGAGATTTATAGATTTTTTTATCAAATTGACATATGCAATAATTATAATATGAATATATTGTAATAATATATTGTGATACGAATTCTATTTACTTAAACAGACTATGTGTACTCAAATAAGCAACGAAGTTTAAGTGTAGGTTAAAATACTCATTATAAAAACGAAATAGCCTGACAAAGTTTGTGATCCAAAGGTCAGAACGGAGGTGGTACACATTTCTGGAGCTTATTGTTATATTGGAGCAAAAAAAACACTAAACTTTTATATCAAACTCGTTTTTGAAACAGTAACATCACACAAAGTTCAGTGACATCAAATGTTTAGTCAGTCGTGAAAAGAGATGGTGTTCAGGAAATTGTCATTTTATAACTTTGTTCCCACCATAAAATAATCTGGAATGTGATTAATCTGTTTATTTTACTACGCTTAAAAATTAAACGCCATTTTATGTTTTAATGTCGTATAGTGCAAACGGCATAAGTATTAGCATTTTATTTATTTAAACATTTATGTACACATTAAGAAAAATAAACAAAACAAAGTTAAAAAGAAAAGATGCTGTACAAAGGTACTACTTAGTTTTGGTAACAATTTCTTCCAGTAAACCTGAGAATAGAAAGAGTTTATTATTCTTAGTGTTTAGTTCTATGGAAGGGTTCTACCCTTCTATAAACTAAACGAAATAAATAATATTTATAATTAAATTGTTTATTATTAAAATTCCTAAATAATTATAACCCATACACATTGACATACATAGTACATGTACAAATTTAGAGTATTATCCTTTTTGTTACCGCAACGTACCTATTCGTATTACAAAACGAGTAATAAAACTTTAATTACACATTTTAACTACATATATACGCGATTTCATGAAATATTGTAAGAGATTATTAACTTCAATTATAAAAGTTTTAAAATTCACGTCGATAGTTCAATCTACTATTTGGAAACTCTCTATTTACAGGTCTGCTAGAAGGAATTTCTTAATGAAATGAACGATACCTTTGTTCAGTTATGTTCCTTATTTATCTCTGTTTTGTTTTAATATTGTTTGTACATTACATCTTTAATGACAAGAAAGTAATGACTTAAGTAATATTGTGTCTGTTTAAACATTGATACTTTACACAATTCTAGAATATCGATGGGCCGATTGTCATTTGTTACTTTTGTTATTTTTGTAAACAGAAGCAACAAATGACAAGCGGTCAATAAAAAATATTTTCAACAAATATTATTTGTATACATAGATTGTCGTTATTATCGTCTAACCTAAACCTAAACTACATTATCAAATTCTCTTTCTGATTAATAATTACAGATATTATTGTTTTAAGACAGACTGATACGAAACCACAAAAAGAAAAATAAACACACAAACAAACAAGGCTTCAATATTGCAATACCCTTTTTTGGGTCCCGGGATAAAAATGGAGCTTTTAACTAAATAAACGTCACAGAATAAATCAAAAACATTCTGCATCAATCAAACTTGAACCTAAAGATACCTACATAATATGTTAAGTAGAATTTAAGTTTTTGAACCTACTTGTGGATGCAATGGATAGATAAACTAAGCGTACATATTAAAACATTTTGTGTATTTCAAGAGTCAAACCTCGTACTCTTCGCAAGGAAGTGGATCTGCTCTCACTTTACTTTTGGCTCTATGATGAACCATCAATGCTGACTATAATATAGATCATACGATACTGCGTAATTCGCTCAAGCGTATCGCATCCAAAACAATATACAATCCACATTTCTAAGTGAAGTATGAAGTGCCTACCACTGATATCTTACCTTTAATTTATATTATTATTATTATTTAACAGGTGGTAGAACTATAGTTCGACCGCGGAAGTACCACCGCCACATTCATAATCCACCGTGAAGCAGTTTTTGTGTTTCGGTTAGAGAGGTGCGGTTGCCGGACACACTTACAGCGAGGCGACCATCATAGTCCTCGGGAGTAGTGACGCATCTCCATATGACTGCAGATAGAACTTCAGTTTTGTTTGAGTTATATGTGGGTCTCCATGGGCCGTAGTGACTACTTAACATCAGGTAGCCTACACGCTCGTTTGCTACTCATCAAACATAAAAAAAATATATTATATTATTGTACAGTACAGTATAAAGGCCATTATACATAAACAAATATACCTGAAAAATATTAACTAATATAACTAAATAAACGTTAATCGCAATCGCATATTGTTCTTAATTTTATAATTTTGTCTTAAATATAATAATAATAGTAGTCGAAACAGTTTTTACTCTTCTTTTACAACTCCCTATACACAAAACGTACTATCTGTCTACGTGTATCTAAATGACTTTTGTATCCCTGTTATATTTTATCAAGGACTTGCAACTTCAACCTAGGTTGCCTACAGCTCAATGCCTTCGGGCTATGGCTCCAGTGGAAAATTAATTAGGGATTATTAGTCAGCCGCCTTTATTACACGGGAACATTATTCCTGCATTGCCATCCTTTCCATCCCGTTTATCGACTTGTATTAAAAAAAATGTCTATGCATTAAGTTATTTATGCATTTCATGGATGATGTAAATAAATAAATGATAATAAAGAGGAATTTCTTACCAAAGAGAAAGAAAGAAACAAATATTAGAAACAAAAATTATAGATATTGATAGTATGAATAGAGAGAATGAAAGTAGTAAAATACGGGCAACGCTTCGCGAAGTATTAATTTAACCGTCTAGTACTAGACGAATGCAGCAAAGCAAAGAAAAAAAAACAAAACTAAAATCGACGTACTGCTTTTCATGCTTATTTATTTTTACTTGAACTTTTTCGCGGTTGGGCAAATTGTATAGAGTTTACATATGTAAGGTTTGAAATGTTTTCCTGAAAAGGCATTTATTTTATACCAGTCTGTAGTCAATTTTCATTAAAACTACTGTTCCAATGATGTCTATAAGCTGTGTGTGATCATGAAAAGGTATACTCATTTCATTGCGCCCATCATAATACTTTAACATTTTATAAATTGTTAATATGATACTTTTCTTAGAGGACGTTCCGAACCGATTTCTGTATTTTAACAATGATGTTAAAAGTTACTCTGTTCTGGTTAAAAAATGTGGTATAGGAGAAAAAATTACTCGAGGCTTTACAACTAAGTCCTCAGGGGTAGCAACGTCCATGGTCGGCCTCAGATGGGCCTGCAATCCTATTTAAGGTTGGTCACCAAGGTCTATGAGCGGCAGGACCTTCATCAGGTTAACTAAATGCTCATTTTTATTAGAATAAGCTAGTGAACCTTATTCTTTTAAAAAAACTTTACTTGTTTATTACTCTGAAAAATTATGGTTGTTTTTATTATTTTAGGTTGATTCTCAATGATTTTATCATATGTATTTTGGTATATCCGGTTTGCAATTCTTTGCTTGAAATAACCACAAACCTGGATCTCCTCGATCAGTTAAAAAGTTGTAATGATTTCACATATGCCATTCAACGAATGTAGCAAGGAAGTAGTGGTTTAGATATCAACAAATAATTGGATTGGTTGTAAATTAAATCAGTGGGACTACTTTTAACGATGACCAACACTTAAAAAGACATCCGTTTCTCAACTAGTTTGAAACCTTAACGTTGGCTGACCAGATTAGAAAGTTATTATCGACGATCTAGATCGAGATAACGTTTTTTCTGTAAACAACTATTCTTCAGACACTGTCTTCTGATAACATCTTCTTTTGTCCTCACGTTCTTGTGAACTGGAACGTTGAACAAGATTCTTATATTTGACAATCTTGAGCCAGTGGCGTACTTATGTAGTGATGTCCATAGGCATCCCTGCAGTATATATATCCTAATATGAAAATATATATAATAAAAGCAGTGATAGCCTAGTGGTTAAGATTCCGGACTCTCAAGCTGATTGGCCGGGGTTCGAACCCCGCACGCACCTCTAATTTTTCGAAGTTATGTGCGTATTAGAGATTACTTATCACTTGCTTTAATAGTGAACGAAAACGTCGTGAGGAAACCCACGCATCTGAAAGTTCTGTGAAGTTCTCGAAGGTGTACGAAGACCACCAATCAGCATTTGGCCAGCGTGGTGGACTATGGCCTAACCCTTCTTATTCAGAGTGCAAATCCGTGCCTCACAATGGGACATTAATGAGCTGATGTTTATATAGGACATCCTAATTTGAAGTATCTACGAAATACTGTAAGCGAAATACAAATAAGAAAATATTCCATAGGTATGGAATAAAAGAAGAAATTCTGATAAATGTGTATCATTTACAAATGACAAATTATCGACATTTAAATTTCATTAATGAGGATATCGCTAAGTGAATTGCAGAGTATTACGTTTACGATAAAGTCGTCCCATAAAACAAGTTTGAGATGGTACAAATCTAATAGAGATAAGTTATGAAATGCTAACAAATTTACCTATATCTTCGGTGATGACTAATGCTGCGATACCCTCAATTCGTTGCTAGTTAAGGTACGGAACCAGTTTGATAGGTTCGCCACAACTCTAGACAAGCGCTTAGTACCACACGTTCATATTTGTATTTATTAGAGAGAGGTAAATACTCCCGGCTTGTAATTAACATTCTATAATGATGTTCCGCTCTGTCGTGATCTGTCGCTGCAAGAGGTAACGGGGAATCTGATCTATTTATCGCTCTTATCGCGTAGCAGTTTCTGGAGCTACGCGTATTATCTTAAAGTGTCTCTTGCCACAAGCGACAAAAATAGAAGCAGTTTAACCGTAGTATTGCAATTTGTTAATTTAATGATATTTATATATAACAATACTACATAAGCTGTTCACGCTTGTCGGTGGATAGTCAATGTTACAATTTCTTATTGTCTTCGGACCTTAAAACTATGCTAGAAGTCATGAATAATAATATCAATTAAAATAATTACAAACGGTATGCTTGCTGACTATCAATTTTCTTGTATTTCTAACTGATGGTTATTACTCTGCGTTATGTTCTATGTATAGCTGACGAGTCAATTTTAAAACGTGTCTGTAAATAATGTAATATACTGTACACCAACTTAACAATAAAGCTCGTTGTTTATTACAAAAGCCAACTTGTTAACTTTACTGAACACGGAAACCTAGATACCAAAGTCGCGAAGCATAGGTCGGAAACAAATGCGATGGGTAAACAGATGATATCTAGTCAGATTCCAGACAATCTGTGTAAAGCGGAATAGCTAACGGATGTGTCTGGGTTCAAACTGGGCGCTACGTTCGGAGTGACAGGCGGACTCCTTGTCCAAGCGCCAGTCAATCTTTCAAGCTATTATGCCTGAACTACCTTCGAAGATTGCTCGGTAGATATGTCATCACTCAACAAATTTTCTCCTTGTCTGGTTTGCGCTTTACGTTAATTTTCTTATGCCGTCCACCTAACGATAAGTGTTAATTGCTGCCTATGAACATTGATAACTAACTACAATACGAACAAGCGGCTTACGTGAAGTTGATTCTATATTCTTTGTTACCGTAATCTGCAGCTATAAAGTAGAAATAGGTGTAGCGGTATCGCCATAATCGAATCATAAAGGGCCTAACCGCCTTCGAAACTAAACAAGGTTACATATCTAAGATAAGAAAAGGTAATTATTACTTGCTCATTAAAATCAACAAACTTGTACTAATAAACAGTCTTCCAAATGTAAAGTACATAATAATATTGTATAACAGGATTCAGAAGTACTATAACATTTTAAAAGACTAATGTTTCCTCTATCCTAAAATAATTAGAATATTTTATGATCCCAATAGCATCCTGATTCAAATATGCCTCGTAGCGCGGCCTCCCTACCGTAGTATCAGAATATAATGAATACGGATGGCGTGGTTCGTTAAAAATATTCCCCGAGTTGTAGGTACTTAGTGGATTTATGTGAATTGCTTTACCCAATAAAGTAAGAGATGTCTCGTAAATCGTTAGAACACTGAAGTGAAGTCAGGCGACACCTAGAGTGGGCGCATCCACCGTTAGCCGTAAGGCTTCGAACATACTAGGGATTTAAGACATAGTGGCCCTTTATTCCATGCTTCGTCCACAATAATTCTGATTTATTATTTCAATGTTTATATATAATAAATATAAATATTTATTTTTGTTTTCAACATATATTGTGTATAAAATCGTATCTCTATTCGTGAGCAGACTCTCTATCAACATATTTTTATATCCTGATAATCGTACAAGTTGAACACTTTTACTTCTAAGCTATTCACAATGATGTCCTGGTTATAAGATTCCGGTCTCTCACGTATTGGGTTCGAATCCTCTAAATTTTCGAAGTTATGCCCGTATTACAAATAAATTATCACTTGCTTTAACGGTGAAGGAAAACATTGTGAGGAAATCTACACATCTGAGAACTCTTTATAAAGTTTTCAAAAATGCGTGACATCTACCAATTTGCAATGAGCCAGCGTGGTGTACTTCATAGTCCAGCACGTTGAACCTATTATTCTGGCTTAATCTTTCTCATTTTGAGAGAAGACCGCTGCCCAGCTACGAGACAGTAATGGATTGATTATGATTTCTATGCTATCAAATGCATATACTTCCTTAATGTAGTTAATTACTTTAAGAGGTGGTAGGACAATCGTTCATCTGGGGAAGTACCATCGCCGCCCTCATACTCCGCCGTAAAGCAGTTGTTGTGGTTCGGTTGGAGAGGTGCGGTTGCCGGGCACACATATAGCGAGGCGACCATCATAGTCCTCAGGAGTAGTGACGCATC
>DWKL01001331.1:0-14915 GCA_018249415.1 Phareas burnsi | reverse complement strand
GCGGATTATGAGAGTGGGTGGTACCTCCCCGTACGAACTATAGTTCTACTATAGTTGGACTAAAGTTCGACCAAGGGCTGTCACCGTTGCTCTTACTATCTGCCCTGAAGCGATTTATGTGTTACGGTTAGTGAGGAGTGGTTGCCGGTTACATTTACAGCGGTGACCATACCAGTCCTCAGGAGTGACGCATCTGGGTATGATAGGACCTCAGGCCTGTCTAAGGCTAAATGTGGGCGTCTGTGGACTGCAGTGACCATTTAACATCAGGTATTTTTTTGCTAATTTTCTCACAAAAAAACACGTACAGTTAAAACGAACAAGGTCAACTACAATCCAAGAACAATCAGGGCAAGACCGAGAATCGGCTACCGAGTTTAGATTTTAATCAAATTAGTTCTCTAAGACAGAAATACAGCTTCATGTGAGACTTATCTTATTTTGGGTTGGTTACGAAATGTCCATGGGTTGAAGTAACACACGTTTTAATGATATAGATTCATGTAGTCTACCTAGAACTAACCTTCTATTTTACTCCTCATGATCAACCCATCAATGTCCCACTGCAGGACATGGGTCATCTTTCAGAAAAAAAGGGTTAGGCCATAGCCTACCACGCTTGCCAAGTGCGGATTGAACTTCACACGCCTTCGAGAACTTTAAAACGAACTCATTACCCTTACCATGAGTTTAACTCGATATCGAAAAACGAAAATCGTAAGCGCATTTCTCCATACATCTACAGGCAGCGCCTCTGGTGACATGTTTGTGAACTAACAATTTCGACTACAAATTTTCGAAATATATCGTATCGAGCGCTCGAAATTTCGAGTATGCAAACTCATGGTAACGGTACAGATGTGTAGGTTTCCTCATGATGTTTTCCTTAACGCGAGTCATAATTAATTTGTTCTTCTGAATGTCTACTACTACATACAAATACAATACACTAAATGTCACCACATCCGTAAAATAATAAAAATCTGCAAATCGGACAGCAAATAAGCGCCCGCTTCCCAAAATGTCCAATTCCGATCCAATTCGCAGCGGCCACAGCGCGCCAGGGACAGCATTAGAATTTGGGAACAGTTTGATATGATTTTCCGGTATTTTCGGCACCTGTTTAGTATTCTGCGCACTGCAGTCGGATGCAGCGTTACAAGGCACGTCCCCCTGCACGTGACAATAGTGCTGCCGAATCCAGACGGAACCGGCGCAAACCGGATTTTGCCAGGTAATACTGGTTATGGGTGAAAGATGTGACCTATGGCACATGTTTCTAGAATAGTGTTCCGATTGCTATTTATGCGCTTGTAATATAATTTTTATTATTTGTCGAGGGAAAATATTTCATCCGTGCCGTTTCGTCCATCCAATTATTCTTGTTAATTTTATTACACCATTGAAGCGTTGATAGCTTAGTGGTTAAAGATTCCGATCTCTCACAGTGTGTGTCTGGGGCTCGAATCCCGCATGCATCTCTGATTCTTCGAAGATTAGAAGAAGAGCGTATTAGAAATTAGTTATCACTTGCTTTAACGGTGAAGGAAACATCCCGATTAAAGAAACATACACATTTGAGAGTTTTCATTAAAGTTCTCGTAGGTGTGTGAAGTCTACCAATCCGCATTTGGTCAGCGTGGTGGATTATGGTCTAACCCTTCTCAGAATGAGAAGAGTTAGGTCATAGTCCACCATGCTGGAATGATAATTCGATCGGGTATGTTGAGGGCATCACCGAGACCGTCATAATTCGTCGTGAAACAATTTTTGTGTTTCGGTTCGAGAGGCGTGTTTGTCGGATACACTTAAACTAAGGACACCATCTTAGTGTTCAGAATTAGTAACGCATCTACGTACAACGTCAAATAGGGCTTCGGTCTTGTTTAGAGTTAGATGCGAGTGTCCATGGGCAGCAATGACCACTTAACATCCTGTAACGCTCGCTTGCTACTCTTCAAATATAAAAAAATAAACGAAATAAGCACCTACCGAAGTACAAAAATTAAACCGAAGTACAAAAATTAAACTGCTGGAAGTTAAACATTTAAAGACCTTTGAATCCCGGATTCCCCGATTTTATTCAAGCAGATCCATCCGTCTCTGTCGTGTCGACACTCCTAAGGCTACTGTACTACTGGAAAATTCTTTTAATGCAATTTCCGTTATTCACGACAAGTTTTCTCATTTCTCTGTTTGCTTAAACTGTTATTTTGTTTACGTTACTTTTTTCAATGTATCACAAGTAGAGATACTTGAGATTCCGGCCTCTCACACTAATGATCAGTTCGAATCCTGCACGGACCTATAATTTATCAGTTATGTGCGTATTAGAGATTAATTATCACTTCCTTTTAAAGTGTAGGAAAACATCATAAGGAAATCTTCATACCTGAGAATTCCCAGTAAAGTTCTTAAAGTGCGAAGTCTACCAATCCGCACTTGGCCGGAGCGGTGGCCTGTGTCCTAACCCTTTTCATTGCATTAAAACAGTAATGGGTTCATGATTATGATGATGGATCCAGTGCGCTATAAATCTCATACTAATAATACAATATTAATAGTAACATTAATCGTAATAATACTGTTGAAGGTTCCCATCATGGCTAAACGGAACTCAGTTTTCATTTGAGGTTGAATGTGGGCGTCCATGGGCTGTGGTGACCACTTAACATCAGGTGGCCTGCATGCTCGTTTGCAACTTTACAAACATAAAAAAAAAGACTGTGGAGGTACCACCGTCAAATGTATCTTCACTTTATATTCTTAATAGCAGTATTTGACGCTCTATGTTCTGTTTTGGAGGGCGTGGTACGAAGACCCTTTTAGGTGAAACATTTCTAAGTCCTTAGGGGTAGCAACCCATCTGTGACCAACGTTGAATAGAACTTAATTCCTATTTGGTTGATAACGGACATACACGAGCGGCAGTGACCACTTAGCGTTAAGTAAACTGCCCGATCGTTACAGTGTCTATGCTATAAGAACTACACCAGTCAATCAAATGGGCTCGTAGGGGCGAGGTGAATTCGTACTCCGGACCCCAGTGTGAGAGGCCAGAATGTTACCACTGGACTGTATAATTGGCCCGAGTTGATTTAAGTTACCAATTCGATCGAGTAACATAACGTCTATAATTGATTGTATCACTATTTTGCATTGTATAGGTTAGATACCGTAATTTATTTATTTATTGCACCAACAAAGTGAATGATTGACATGGAGTGAGAATATAAAAAAATCCAAGGCTCGGCATATCATTGTAATATTTGTGACAGTTTATATCATTAGAGGTCCTTTAAAGAAATATCAAAAACGTCAAAGATCACAAACGCGATAATGTCAACTGAACGTAAATCACAACCCTTAGTTTAATGAGGGCAAAAAAATTCGCCGACTCTCGCCGCAGTCGCAAAGCCGAGCTCAAAACGCGTCTAATTGATCACCGACCGTACCACTAACGCAGTTACTGCAATCGAGTTGTCTGTCACACCCCCACTTACCCCCACCACCCTTCCACCCAGCGACCCAGCCCTCAGGGTTCTCGTTTGATGACTAGGTTCCCTCCAATTAAGGTCTGCGATATGAAATAATTCTGTTTGTAACGGCTGTGAATCTTGATTACTCCAATTTTCGAGAGATGGCGTTGTTGTAATATAATTGATTACGCCGTTAAAATGGCGCGTTCAATTTTTATTGAGTCTAGCGGGGGTAATTTTGTAACAAAAAATATAAAATATTTTGGAAATTAGAAATAATTATTGCTGCTCGCCAGCAATATGACGCCGGAAAGATATGACGCACGAACTATTTAATGCTTTAATACACAAAATATTGACGACATTACCTCATTTATTGTTCTTCAGAAACATAACTATGTACAAAATTAACAAGAGGGTTTGCTGTTAGTTAAAGAAATGTTTGCAACATTTATAACTGCAAATTGCGATATACAATATAATAACACAACAGTATTAATGTAAATTTTTATTTAAGTAAATATACCTACCTAAATAATATCCAGCAGTATTCCTAAAGAATGAATTTCAATCCCATTCTTAAGGTCCCAGATTGATTCTGAATTTTATTACTTATCAGCAATGCATATGTGGCCGATCTCAGTTATGCTTTCAATCCTATTTGGAGTTCCCCCAACTCTATCTGGTCGCACCATCATGGTCTTTCAGGTACAGTTATGGAAAACATCAAATTGTTCCTTCATGAAACACGATCGGTCTTATATGCCGGTTGTGTGTCGACATATAGGAGGCATTTTTGACATTCTGACATGTACCCGGGGCCTGATGTTTCGCCTGTGCGGTATCAAATCGCTGCACAGCGGAACATTCAGACGACCCCAATGTGAAGCACACGGAGTCGATGTGGACTTCCAATTTATATTGTATATTGTGCATATAACTGAGAATCATTGGCATAATGAAAAAAAAATCCTACTTGGGGTCTATATCCTAGGGGGACAGATGTTTTTTTTTTTGTGCGACAAGTAGCAAACGATCGTGCATGCTACTCTTAAATGGTTACTGCAGCTCATGGACATCCACGTTTAACTTCAAACAGGACCAAATTCTCATCTGATATTGTACATAGATGCGTCACTATTCTTGATAATTAAGATGGTCATTTCGGTTTCAAGTGTGCCGACAACCGCACCTTTCCGAGCGAAACACAAGACTTGCTTCACAGGGGTTTGTAACAGCGGTGGTTATACTTACCCAGTCGAATTATAGTTCTACCACGAATTGATGTCCATGGGCGGTAGTGACCATTTGCGACCAGGTGAACTGCATGTACTACCTTTATGTAAAAAAATGATCTTAGCCATCAATGGGACTACAATATTATCGATGTTGCATTTGAATATGAATTTAGGAGTCATAATATTACAATTTCGATATTCGGAAAACTTCCATTAGATCAAGGGGTCTGATCAAGGCACCTTTGAAGGTATTCAACACCCATTCATCATAAATTGCCGTGTATCAAGTTTCTCTATTAATATTCATGACCGACTTGGAGCCGAGCTTGACGTTAAATTAATTTCGACGGAGAGAACGCTTGTCGCGTCTGTGGTGCTGTTTATACTTCCCATGTGTTGTTATTTACCATTGTACCAAATGAGAAGACGGTCTAGCCACATAATGAGATATGTGTGGCCCTTTGATAGATGGCAGTACTATAGTTCGACGGGGAAATACCGCCGTCACTCTCATAATCCGCCGTGAAGCAATTGTGTTTCGGCTGGAGAGCGATTGCCGGCACACTTACAGCGAGGCGACCATCTTAGTTCTCAACGACGTACGACCTCACTATACTGCAGCCCATGGACACCCGCATGTAACTTAAAACAAAGTTGAAGTTCTATCTGAGGTCGTACGTAGATGCTCACTACTCTTGAGAACTTAATTGGTCGCTTCGCTGCAAGTGTAACGGCAACCGCTCTCCAACCGAAAGACAATTGCTTCATGGTGAATTATGAGGGCGGCGGCGGTACGTCCCGGTCGAATTATAGTTCTGCCATCTATCAAAGATCCACACATATCTCATGATGTGGCTAGACCGTCTTCTCATTTCGTACAATGGTAAATAACAACACACGGGAAGTATAAACAGCACCACAGACGCGACAAGCGTTCTCTCCGTCGAAATTAATTTAACGTCAAGCTCGGCTCCAAGTCGGTCATGAATATTAATAAAGCAACTTGATACACGGCAATTTATGATGAATGGGCGTTGAATACCTTTAAAGGTGCCTTGATCAGACCCTTTGATCTTACTTCACCTCTCCAACCGAAACACAATTGCTTTACGGCGAATTATGAGGGCGGCGGTGGTATTTCACCGGACGAACTGTAGCTCTACCACCTATCAACGATCACTATCAGGTGGCATGTTCGCTTGCAACTTGTACGCTATGAAAATCCTCCAAAATAAAGCTATACCCTATCGGTAAATCAAGCTATATAAATACTCTTTTTTTATTTCGCAAATTGGAACGTATTGTTCCGCCGTACGGCAAATTACACCTTTTGTGTGAAAGATAGCGCGTCGCTGTTATTTCGTATTTTTATATTCAGTTACAACGTTAAAAGTGCGATACTTCACAAACAATTTACTAATGAATGTGCGAACGTACGTTATAAAAATTATTCCCTCATGTGTGGGTACAAAAATTAAAAACATACCTATAACAAAATAAATAAATAGATCATCATCAATCCGACAGTCAATTTGACGACCCGCGTGGCACAGAGATCTCCATGGCGGTTAGACGCAGAGAGTTCTCGGTTTGATTCCCGGCCAAACAGACGTCTCAATGATGAATTATATTTCTGTTCTGAGTCTGGGCATTTATGGGCATCCACGAATCAGAAAATCCTAGTCTGGGGATGAAGTGTATGAGTGAAGAAAGTGCTTTTAAAAAAAAACTTCACGGATCTTTTGACGCGTGAGAAGGGGTAGGCCACAGCCTACCACATTTGTCAATAACAATTTAAATAATATATTAACAAAAACAGAAAATGTTTTCATCAAATTATCAATTAACATTAACTAAACTCATGGTGAAACCGGCGCGTATCTACAAATGAGCTTACGTTTGCTCACACAACCGGTGCTAGCACCGAAAATGTGTCAACACAGGAATCGACTCATTTAAGGCATCATGAAACACTCGCTGACACAATTCGCGCAACACGTCATGATGGGAGTACTGAGCTAGCTTTTACCTTCTGAAGTTAATTAATGAGTAAACACCTTGCTCCCTAGCATTCAAGCGTTATGGTGTCAAGCGTCGAACTCCAGCCCCTGTATAATTACCGTTGGTGTGAGAAGCACCAAAAACAACCCTATCGTTGGCAAATAAAGTACAAATTTGAAGCACTATGATATTAAGCGTAATTCAGAATTAGGCAACGTAATAACAACATTTATTAATGAAGTTAATAGAGCTAACGGCGTTGCACGAATGAGTTTCGCAGATATTGCGCTAAAGGTTTTAGGTCGAAGTTTTAAGGTCCGGTAGAGAACTGAACTAAGTTCATTAAATTGAAAAGATTCTAGATAATTCACAGGAAGTATACTTATGATAAATGTGTACAAAGTTAAAATTTCCAACTTTGCAAAACAGAACAATATTACAACTTTGGAACCAAGTTCACAAGTTGAAGAGGGTTCAAATTCGATGATAAAAAATCTTACCTTTTCAAAATGCTTGACTTCTGCCAGCAGCACGAAGTTGATGTGAATAAATCTTGCATCCTCGCAAGATCTGGCTTTGATCCTGTATCCTGGTCTCTTGTGATAATACTTATAACCCGTATACTCCGAACTGTTAATGTCCACTTTAAGCGCACCTTTGAATTCATAGTCCCCACCGCATCCATAACACAGGCCTCTCGTAACGAACTTCTCCCAGGCTTGTGTCCAGTCTGGCAGGCCGGGTTTCTGGCTCGCCCCCGCAAGGCCATTGCGAGGGCGGCCTGGCCATGTCCCCGAGTTTCTTTCAGGCCTGAGGCCTCGTGAGGTCCTTTGCAGCTTCCACTCTTCGCAACTCCGTCTATCAGCTGCGGGTCTCCATCTCCATTTCGAGATCACTGAGTCTTTATTGCACCTTCTGGTTAGTCCATATGTCTTTTCATGATGCAAATTCGTCTATTTTTTATTGTATTCAGAATTTTTGGGACTTTCATTTAGAACTGGAGCACGATATTTTGTTTCAATACGGATTTGGTGTTAACAGAGATGTGTCAATGGAAATAATATGAGTATAATATATAATATAATAATAACTTTTCGCAACGAATCCCTTTAAGTAAAAACATTGCCAATAGCCCTAATTGCTGAAAAGATTGAAAGGTTTATAAAATTTTCACAGAGCGTAAAAGAATTACATTTCATTGTAGATCTGTTAGAGTTTATTTTCAGAAAATATTAATAATTCAAGCCATAACCGGATCCGGTTTAAAACAATGAAGTTGGAGAACGAGCAAGTTGGAGCACATCATAACAAGAGCGTCCATTAAGACCTGGGAATAAGTTGCTCAAAAACTTTTACAATCTTAGAATGAGTTGAAAAACTTGACTCTTTTCCACTTATTAATTAAGAGTAGACGCTGAAAACCGAAACTGGTCGGGAAACTTGCTTTGAGTAAAATCACTAAATCATCGTGTTCCTCTCCCTCCGCAGCCTCCGTGGCATCGGAGACCTATTAATCAAATACTCTCCTGTGATTAATTAGAAAATCAGCAATTAGGAAGGAATTGCCGAAATTAGGGTGGCGTGATCACCGAGACGGTAAATATTTTTGGAGATGACAGTTGTTAATTCTATGATAATATTATGAAATTATTAAATTTTGTAAGAAATTTAGCTAAAATACAATATGTTTTATCATAACCTGTCGTTAGATATACATTTTGAATTAACTAAGTTCCAGATTTAAAGAGAGAGAGAGAGAGACAAATAGATTTAAATATTCCAGAGAGATTTAAAAACATTGGAAATTAATACACTAATAAAATCTCCGTAAGTTCTGTCTTTCGAAAGTCAGAATTAGTTATTATAATAACATGAGAATAAGTTTACATGAAATTAGCGCATCCATTTCTAAAATACGATCCACGTTTACTTACTTAGTTGGCAATCATTTTGATGCCCTAATCCGACCACGGGATTAATTTCTTACGCCAGGCCTTCGCCGGAGTGATGATCGAAATAATAATGATACTTGTTTCGTAAAAAATGGTCCCGAGGCCTTTCGATGACATGAGATTATTCGGGATCGTTTATACTCTTAAACGTTTTCGTTTGTTCGTGAAAGGAATTATTTTACGGAAAGCGTCTTTAGGGATTACTAACCAATTTTAGTGGCAGTATTTTTAAATTTTGAACATGTTAGAATCCAGAATCCACATGACAAATGAATAGTTAAGGGTAGAATGTAACTGAAAAAGAAATCAAGATCGAAGTAGTACGAAAGAGACATGTTTGATTGAAATTGAGTAATTTGTAAGTTTTCATGAAGTCCTAGCCATTTTGAAATATTTGGCGTGTTAAAATTAATAAATGAATTATTGAAATATAATAATCCTTGACATGTCCTTTGACATTTTTTGACGATTAATTGATTTGATGAGGCAGGTGTATTCAATAAATGAAACAAGAACACGTTATAAAAAGTGTAACTCGATTACAACATTGACTCAATTGACACCGCAAACATGAAAATCGGATAGACAGTTTAGGCACTGCGGTGGAAAATAGATACATAAATATATTTTTTCAATCAATCTATTACTAGACCTTTATGTATGATTGTGTGTATAATCAGACATAAACTGCTAAGACATAATGGTCTCCTTTTGGCTTCGCTGTAGTCAGGTAAAAGCTATTTAAAAACATAGACAGGGTGTATTTTATTGTTGGAAACACAATTTTATTTACAGTAACTAGTCGAAGTTGCCAGTCATTATTAACTATCAATAAAGTATAAAATAGAATTCCGTCATACGATGAAACCACGGAGCTTTAGCGGTGGACATAATCAAGGTCCTAATCAAGTTCCATTTGGCTCAGCACTATATGACGGTAGAATGCATAATCGTATCAGCATAAATTACACTAACGGCATAGAAGAGTGGTCGGCATTATGCAATTAAGCGGATTCCTTCGAAACATACAAATAGAGTAAAGACCGAAACAATTGTTTCATAGCAACGAAACTCGAGGGTAATTATGCAGATTTTGGAACGCGGCCAACGACTCTGGTACACTTAAAATTCTAGAAGCGCAATATGGTAATTTAAGATTCAATTTTCCAATTTCCCCTTTTAAGTATTTGGACAATGTTTTTAATTAGCCAGAACTAACCAATTTGCCGTTTGCACATAGAATTGGAAATGAGGATGCAAAGCCATTTAATTTCACTATAGTTCGAATTAAATGTGTTTGTGGTAATAGGGAATCGAAAAATTATAATACTAAACGTCTATAAAATAATCGGTTTCTTATGTTCTAGGTTCCGAATTTTTATTAAGAACCTTTCAATATATACCTTGTATAGGTGGTAGAACCATAGTACGACATAATTCGCTGTAAAGCAATTCTTTTGTTTCGCTTGAAGGAGCGTGGTTGTCAGGTATATTTAAATCCGAGGTTCATCTTAGTCCTCAGGAGTAGTAACGCATCTACGGCCGACGTCGTATTTTAGTCCTGTTGGACGTTAAATGTTCATGGGTTGCAGGTGGGCTGTAAGTGCGTAAAGAACTCTTGAAAAAAAAGCCCTCTATAGTACGGTTTGTATGGTAATATTTTAAGAATCTTAATTCGGCCAAAGTACAGTGAAACTATTTCAAACACAACGAAAATGGAACAGAACGAATGAATGGTTGGTTTGTTCCTATATCATGTACAAATAAAACAGTTAAATCAAATAACCGAGCAGTTCCAGCCAGTGCGAAATTTCAGCCAGGAGATATAAACTTTTTGGGTTAAACTAGGTAACTGACAGCGACCGCGATAGCCGGAAATCTGAGCTTTATAAAAAACTAGTTTGTACCAGATGAAATCGGATTCATCCGGACAAATCCCGCCTTTGCCAGATTTTTCCTTCGGGAACGCTCACCCTTTATCTACTTTATGAGTAGCAAATTTCCTGCAGTCTTACTTATTACGGACCCGACGAAAAGATGGGAATATAAAAAAGAAATATCAGGGGAAACTGGAATATACTTGCATATATTATATTTAAGTGTTTTATGAACATATTTTTTTAAATAGATTTTTTGATTACTCTATCTGTCTTTAACCACTTTAAAGTTTATTGTAAATTGAATTAATATTATAGTTATCTTGTTCATGAACATTAGTCAACATTTTCTTAATAGCAATTATTGTATATTTTTTATAATTGTAATAGTTTTACCAATTGGTAGAATGTTTGTCCGGGCAGGTACCAACGACCCTCATAATCCGCTGTGATGTCTCGTGTTTCGGTTGGAGCGGTGTGGTTGCCGGTGCACTTACAGCGAGGCCACCATCTTAGTCCGCGGGTGTAATAATGCATTTATGGAAGACCTCAGGTAGGACTTCAGCCCTTTTTGAAGTTGGATATAGGTTTCCATGGGCCGCAACGACCACTTAAAATCAGGTGGCTTTCACGCTCGTTTGCTATTTTGTCACATAAAAATCCTTGCCTTAGCTATATAGATAACAAAATATTTCTTTAAATGTTTTACTAACATTATCGTAATTTTGTGACTTTGTGGAAAACTAATTCCGCTTGTTTTCCTCTTAAACTTTTTGACAAAGGAAAAATTGAGAGAAATTCGTATCCGCTTCCTTAACCAAAACCTACAACTTTCTTAATTAAGATTTCACGTTGTTCCATGTTTTACTTTATTTAATTAATAGTATTAACTCTGTGTATTTTTTTCTTATGTGCATTATGTTAAAATCTAGATTATTTAATTTCAATATTGATTTTCGACAGATTTACTATTCAATGTCATTTTTTAGTCTTGAACAATTTTCACGATCCCTTGGCCAACTCGATCTCTAAATAAACCTAGTGGAGAAGTGTATTAAGCTTCAGAGCCGTTTAGGATCCACGGAAATGAAGAAATCCGGTGCTGGCTTGGCAGAATTAATGGAATCTTGTACGGAGCGGCCAGCGATGAAAAATGCCTCGGGAGGCTATTTTCGCGGTAAATTTATATCAAATAACTCGAGAATTTCTCAAGATTACGTTTTATTAAACAGTGCCCCGGGATTATTAAGATTTTCAACTAAATCTCCAGCGGACAGGATATGAATGTTTTTGATGGAAATTACGGTTTCAACTTCTATTTATCTGTTGAAATATTTAATATTTCTTATATTACAAACGCTCTTTATAAATGGTAATATTAGGTGATTATTCTTCGTCTTTAAAACATTGTATAATTTCTTCTATTATTATAAGTATTTTGTAAAGATTACATTTCGAAACGATGGTAAATGAATCATTTCCATCTTATTGATGGGCATAAGATTTTCAAAATGAGAACATACTTCACACACCTTTGAAAATATTTTGGATAATTCTCAGTCTTGTACGGTTTCTCACGATTGTTTTCCTTCACCGTTTAGTCAAGTGCTACTTAAGTTATATTTCTCATATCGCAAAGTTGGAGTTGGGTCTTTGGGATTTGAACCCAAATTATCAGCATGTGCAATTAATATCAATGAGCTATCCCATACATAGCGATTATGCAGCTTAAATCGTCTTAATGATCAAAGTCATCTTCATCATTGGAAACCACAAACGGTTAGCTTTGTGGAGCCATAATATATATACCCTACTCCAAATTGTTTCGTAAAGAAATATATTTCAAAGACGGTAAGAATCTTCTTAAAAAATCCTTTCTCAGCTAGAACGCTTCGTGTGGTGTTGGAGCTTAAATTTATTCTCCTCATTTGGAAAACACACTCAGCAACTTTGGAGGATTCTTTCCTGTCTAGACAAAACTTTTTCCAGCAGAATTGTTATTTATTATAGTTGGTGCTTTTATGATTCAAACAGGATTTTGTATATGTGGAGTAATTTTGAAATTTTTATTAATTTACTCAGTGAAATTTCAGGATTTTAATTCGTGAAGGCAGAACTCGGCAAGCGAAGACTATATGAGAATAGGTTTCTAACCTTGTTCTTTTAGATCCAAGTTTAATAAAAGCAAGATAAACAACCATTAACGTGAACGCACACACACATGTATAATTTGGACGACACTACAATATATAAAATAAAATGTATAGGTAACCTATAAATTTTATTTTAATATTCGGTAGTATCGTCCGAGTTATACATGTGTGTGTACATTATTATTATATATTTAGGGCTAAACGGACAAGGTTGGGCTTATTGCTATTGTTTATAATCATACATCTTAAATCTTTCTAATCTTAACCGCAGCCCATGCCAGGTTATGACGTTTTCGTAGACATACATAATAATACATAAACACCCAGAACAAAATAGGTACCTAAAATTATTAATCACACACTTTCCCAAACAAAACTCAAACACTATTCATTGACCACTTTGTGGGCAGGGCATTAGGGAAGGGGGAGAGGTGCTATGCAACATAAAAACATGATAAGGGCTGTAATAAGTACCGAAATAATTTTCCCTCCCAACAAATTTAATTATAAGAAGGTCCTAGTTAGACTGCTCACAATTAGCTGTAGTTAATTAAATTATCCCTTTCGTGACATATTTCATATGAAAAATATATTTATCTATTTTACCTTTAAAAACAATCTTTTGGAAATATAAGAGACTTATTTTAAGTTACATCATATTTAAAAAAGATAATACAATTATTTGCACCGTTATAAACTGTTTTTAGAGGTGGTAGAACTATAGTTCATCCGGGGATGTACCACCGCCGCTCATAATCTGACGTGAAACAATTTTTGTGTTTCGTTTGGAGAGGTGCGGTTGCCGGGCACACTTACAGCGAGGCGACCGTCTTAGTCCTCAGGAGTATTGACGCATCTATATACGACCTCAGATAAATCTTCAGTTTTGTTTGGGGTTAAATGTAGATGTCCATGGACAGCAGCGACCACTTAACATCAGGTGGCCTGCACGCTCGTTTGCTACTCTTCGAACATTAAAAAAAATCAGATTATGAAAAATAATTCTAAAGATCTCATGGAGGATTGCTGTTCTATATGAGTCGGGCACGTGTGGTAGTGACTACAGTTGGGGTGTTCGTTTTTTCCTCGACCACTCAAATTCAAAACATCTATTTCGATTCAAATTCGACCACAAACAAGACTGAAGTCCTATCTGAATTCGTACACAGATGCGTCACTATTAAAGGCTGAGATTGTATCCCCGATTGTAAGTATACCCGACAACTACCCCGCTCCAACCGAAACACAAGAATAGCTCACGGCGGATGGTGAAGGCGGCGGTAGTACCTCCACGGTCGAACTATGCTCCTCCCACCTATCGAAATTATCATTCTACCTGAGCACTGCCACCCATGGTCATCTGTAATTAACCAAATATGGCTGAAGTTCTGAAACCCGTCGTATAAGTATCACTCCTTTACCGCACCCATCAAACCTGAATACAGTACCGTTAAACACCTCTATTATAAAGGAAAAATAGGAGGGGCAGTAGCGCCTGTAGAGTCGAACCACGAGTATGAGTGCGAGTACAAATGTGGTAGAACCTTAGTTTTCCCACTTTCAAAAGATTAACAAAGAAACTATGGGTATTAATCTAACATGTCGAATTCTTTTAAGGGGAACGGAAGAGGACCTTCCCAGCCAGGTGTCCGCTATTGTTATAACTCTCAAATTCGAAATCTCTATCACTGTACCTATCCAATTCGCTATTAAAATTATATATTTCGGTTATCAAAGTAACAATAACAATAATATCTTGAGTCGTCGAAAATTAACGATCCGGGTCACTCATTTCGAAAGCTTTAGCGCTAAAGTATTTAAACAGGGCATAAATTTCAACTTTGCTTCACAATCCGTCTTAGGAAGTTTCCGATTTACGATTGAGCCGAGTTGCGCGCGTAATTCCGAAGCATGGTGTATAGTTACTGGAAGTGGTTAGCCGGGTAACTAGTATCGAACGAAAGCTGTGCGTAGTCGGGAATGTCCAATTTTCGATTCAATATGTTTAGACAGTTCAATTTGAAGCGCGCACAGGCCCGCGGTTTGCGTGGATCGTAACGATCTACAAAGTTAAGCAACATCAAGTCCGATTGGAAGTTGGATGTGTGACCACTTGTAGCTAAACATGCGCGCTTCCGTGCTTCGGAGGACACGTAAAGCTGTCGGTCCCGGTTGTTATCATTGCATAGCAATCGTTAAACTTTCTCAGAGGCCT